>JAQGAE010001259.1:0-24514 GCA_034696685.1 Julus scandinavius
TTTTCGGGCTCATTTTTAAATGCATTTTTGGGGCCCTTCGGAGCCGTTTATCCGGATTTTTCTTGCAGAATCCGACTTGTAATAACCTGTACTATCCATATCTGCAAGAAAAACCTGCAATTTCGAAAGTCGAATTTTCACTCATTTTGTGAAAAACTGTAAGGCTATATACCCTTTGCGTTTTTTCAAAAAATGAAAAATGTGTCATAATTCTCAAAATATAATTGGTAGTTGTTCATAAATGTTAGAATATGCATTTCTATGTAAATGTGGTGATTAACAGAAGATTATTCTAAATAAAGAAAATGTTTGCAGTGGGAAGGGTGTGTCACAAGAACATTTCTGCATCAGATACCACCTTACCTTGCTGCGCCACTGCGTGGGGAAGGGGGAGTGACAAGAAAATTTCTGGTGATGGAGGTGACAAAAAATGTGTGCAACTGAAAGGGGATGGCCATAAAATTTCCGCACCGGGTACCACCTTACCTTGCTACTCCACTGCCTAACACCAATCAAGTCAATGTCCGTAGAAACTAATGACAATTTAAACGGTCGAATAAGTAATTGATCTTGGTGAAACCACCAAAAATTGTGTATACAACATGTGATGTCTTCCATTTGAAAAAAAAAAGTAAAGTGAAATTATTTTTACTCCAGATTTGATTTTGGAAGCTTAGTTTACTTACATTAACATGAAACACGAAGAAAGCGAATTATATACAAATAACTTTTTATATAATAATTCAAACAATAAGATCATCAAAAGCTGAAATGGCATATCTGGGGCTTATTTACAAGCATTACTAATCAATGAAAACGCCTAGATAAATATGATAATGGTCAACGGCTAAAGGTCTAGGGGGCCTACCAAAACAATGAATGCATATTACAATTCGATGACAAAATTCAATAAGATCACATACCCAAAAAGTAATTTCATCGAGCTATCCAAATGTCTAACAATAATGATGGAAAACTAGCTTTCAGTACGCATCAATCACTTAAAACGCCGATGGAGCTGGTGGACTCTGTATTTTTTGTGGAGCAAATTTTACCCGATGGGGGTATAACTGAATATTTTTCATTTGAACCACCAACTTCAATTAAGTGCTCAATCATCCTGATTTTATCAACAGGCTGGGAAATCACCAAGAATCGAGCTGATCCTTGACCTCTGCTGCTACTTTTTAGCTGATGTTTCAAAGCAACTCTATAAAAAAACAAATGCCGAAACGTTTTGTTTCTATTCAGAAAATTTCGAAACCCAATACCGCAAGAGTACTTTGACACAACCTGCATGCAGCCCATTGCGATTATTTAAACATTAAGGTACTAACTTGTGCAAAGTTGCCCTTTCTTCTTTGGTAAACTCGCTGGAAAACACCAAATCCCGCTGAGAAGGTGTACGGGCATATTCACCGATCACTCCTCTGGCCTTTTTAAAGAACTGTTTGGATACGTCACCGGTACTTTGTAAACCAAACCCTTCTCGACCACGCACTTCGGTTGCTCTAGATTACATAATATCATCACGATAAAAAGTTAATCGATAAATCCACGATCACAGCGACCAGCTGAGGGTTAGCGTGAATTATAAGTAGCAGATGACTCACTTCACAGGTTCGGCGATTCCTTCCCTTCCTGGTTTGCCTAAGCCTCCAGATCCTGACCATCCCATGAGTCTCAAAAGTTTATTTCCAACGTTATCATCCGATATAGCCTCGTTAACAAGATTAGAATTGCCACAATCACCTCCAGAAGCAAAGTCATCTTTCGACACATTTCTTTCTGGCACCAAGGACTGCTTCACCTTTAATAAACAAATGAGACTCAATTAACAATTAAAGACTTGAAAAAAGTATTTAAAAAATATTAGAATGGCACTATTTTAGAAAAATTTTAAATGCGTGTATGAAATGTATGCTTACCAACAGCATCTAAAGTCTAACCTGTCGAATGATCATAAATCTGATAGTTTTAATTTAAAATGAATCTCATCATAGTAGTATATTTAAATACATAAATGAAGTTCCATTCCAAAGATCGAAGTTGAATGCATTAGAAAGTCATGAGAAAAGTTTAGCTTAGTTTGCAAAAGTTAAAATTGTGAATAAGTCGGTTTAATAATGGTATGTGTTTTATTCTGTCTAATGTTTGGAAACTATTTTACAATAAAAACACATGGATGCAAATACATCTGATGTGGTTGAAATTAAACAAGGAAAGTGATTGGTAGGTAAACTAAATTCCAGATACCTACCACTAGAGTGAAGGCTACAGCTCGCAATAATTCTAAGGCAGCAGCAGCAGCTGTCCTCTTAGCCTCCACCCTTTTGATGCCGGTACCCTCACCAACAACTATGTTGTGAATCTTGACGAGGCACCTGAAAAAGATGTGCGAAATGTATTATTGAGTAAAATCAAAACAAAAAATAATACAAATTGCATATTAATTTTTATCCGCGAATGTTTTTTTCTTCTTTTTTTTAAAGCTTTACTGAAGTTATTTAGCGTCTCCCAATGGCTATGGTAAGTATATTTGGAAAATGTTTTTTTTAAAGCATTTCCTTTTGGCAATAAGTCTTCTTTTTAATGTTTAACAAAATAAGTAAAGCTTTAATGATCCCCTTAAATGATGTAAAACTTTTTAAATTAAATGCAAATCTGTTCAATAGAATTAAAAGCAAATTTAAATCTGACCTCCAAAAATGTGGCATAGTACTTGTCGGGCAAGACACGCAATCAAAAACTATTTTCCGATTGTTCAACTGAGCCGAGTTATATAGAATCGATATGGGATTTGTAGCAATATTCAAATCGGCACGTTCGATTAATACAAAATTTGTAAAGTGCATCCTCGCCATGGGAAGAAGATCTTCAGGTGGAGGCAGTGCATTTAGGGGCCCAGGAACGGCAACTAGATCATGATTGATGCCAAGAACCTGGTCGTGGTCAACATCAGGATCCAAAGTGATCAATTCCAGTTGACCAGTATCATTTTTAACAATTTTAACTTTTGCATTTTGCAATTTTGTAATTGTCTCCACACTTGCGGCCGCTTTAGCTTTACTTTTTTTTGTAAAAGGTTCTGTGGTAGTCACTAAGACATTATTCATGGAAATGAGAGACAGAAACATAGGGTTTTGTTTTTTAACCTTTGGTGGTTCCTGAAAATCGTACTTTATGGCCAATTTTGCTTTAGCAGCCATTTTGTTCAGAAACGTTATGTCAAGTTTGCCAGTGTTAACGGGATCTGACACTAACTCCACCAAGTGTTTGAAACGGTTAAGCAGATCATTATCACTACCATCATTTGCAGGGGTCTTACCTGAAATGGTGGTCGTCCCAGATTCTAAATTTTGATTGGGCCTAGCATTACTGTTACTGAAATTGCCGCTACTATAACAATTATCCGCATTGTCAGAAGGATGGTCGTGATGCGCTCCTGGGCCCCTATTGCTGCTAGTGGGTTGATTCTGTGGTCGATTGTAGTAGGTGCTCGTGTAATAACTCTGCTGTGAAGAATACTGGTTATGAGGTTCGAGTCTTGTCGATTGCAAGGAATCTCCAGGACGATCACTGCTGGTACTGCTTTCGAAATATGATGAAGCCGTTGGTCTGTTTTGGGGTCGATTTGATTCTGCTGGCATTTCCCATCGTGTGCGCTTAGCAGAGTTGTTGTCGTGTTCAGGTAGCGATCGCTTCTCGGCTAATGATAAAAATATTCGCATATTAATTTAGTTATTACAGAGTAGCATAGTAGAAATAAGAAATTGTTTTAATTGTTCAATCGTATAATAAAGTCAAAGTTCCTTATACATGGGGGTTACGTTTCGTAAACATGTCACGAATACAGGATAAAAGATGAATGGGGATACATTCCAAGAAAATGAAATAAAAAATAAGTATGACACAAATATTTTTACGTAGATGTACCGGTGACAAGTACTTAAGTTTTTTTTGACAAAATAAAAATTATTATCAGATAAAGACTGTGCTATAAAGTAATTCTTTTTTGTTTCATTTCTTTTAAAAGGTATTTTAACTCAAGATTTATATTCAGCAGTTGCAAGATCAATTTTCATTTTTAAATTAAGACCTTAATCAATTTTAATGAAGTTATAAAGTGTATTTACTATTCATGAACTTCTATTAAGGTTTTTTTAATGTTAATGTCATCTTTTTGGGGCTAAATATCTCTTTACAAAATTCCAATATCGGTAGTTTTGAATCCTGACAACAGTTTTGACAATAATACAATAAGTGGAAGTAACAAGACGAGTGACAGTGAAGAGAAATTGAATGCTGCTTGTACAAGCAACGGCAAAAATAATTTAAAATTAAGAAGTTGCAAATATTTTGAATAAATGAAGTGGCAATTATGGTATGAAAAATGTGTTAATACACACTATTATATACAGTTCCTTTGGGTTGAGATTAGTTAATGTATTTGTAAATTACTTGAAACTTTCAATAATTATTTAAATTGCTTTTAGTTCTTTAACAAAAACCGCTATGTCAAATGCATAAGAACCTTGCCAATAAAAATGCCGCTAAAACAATTGCAGGATTTTCACATAGATGCGAAACTCGTATTAAAATTGTCAAGGAGTTCAACAAAGAAACATGAAAGTAAAAAGGAAAGACTATCTTTATTACTAAAATTTTCAGAGAACAAGTGTGATAATGTTTCTCTATGGCAAGAATTATTCAAATGGAAATACTGAAAGAATGTGAACAAAACTGATCATTTTTTAAATTGCTGTCTCTGGTATAGTTGTGACGAACAGAGTAGCATGTTTCTTTGTTAGGCTGCCAGTCTACAATTAAACTGATGTCAGAAGCAAATACATCATTAGTAAAATAAAACTGGCATTATAAGTTCTTCATAGTAAAGTAAGTGTCACTTACCTAAAACTTTGTTTTTCTGCTTATCTTCATTTGCCTTAACAAATTTTATATTTTGCTTTTGTCTTCTTGTCTCAAGTACTGATTCATCCAATCCAGAAGCCAATTCCTTCACCTGCTCCATGACTTTGGCTGGATAGCTACAAAAACAATGTATTGTAAGTGCAATTTTATCAAACAAATGAAGATCTAATGGGATTTTAAGAACACATTACATATAGGATTAAAATTTTTACATCTCAGTTAAAATGATGAAAAAGAGATATTCGAGGCATAAAAAATCAATACTGACAATGGAAACTCGGAGAATAATAATGATGATAGGCATAATGACTTTTCCTTCTGTGTATTCAATAACAATATGTGCAGCAGTGCTCATTTTTATTGACAATGCATCAGAAATCTGTTCTCCAAAGAAAAGAAGCAGGTTCAATTGTGCAAAATCCTTATTCAGGTGTACTACTGCATGCAATGGGAACACTTAAGCAAGTTCAAACCACGTGTTTTGAAGCAAATTGGCAATATGCTTACAGTCAGTTTAAAAAGAACTTGACTGATATGATATTGTTTTTGGTAACACTTAAATACAATGTAACGTCACCGCCAGATTATTATTCTAGATATATAAATCGCAGCATTTCATACGCTACTAAGCAGTATTGGATGTTGTCTAGTATACATCCTGACAAGAGTTCTATAATGAAAAATGATATTCAATATCGTACCTGCATTGTAAGAATTCGATGTTGGCGTAGACCTGTGCCAAACATACTAATTTTGCTTCTGGAATATCGTTTATATGGGCTTCCATAAACTGACGGCGTACTTCCCATTGATCATCACTATCCCAATGATGGCGATATTGCTCCACGTCCCAATCGGTATTGAACGACATACTAATGTTTAATTGGGGTTTGCCTATTCCATTTGAAAGAAATACAATGTTAAGAATATGCTGTTAAAATACTACCTTAACTATTTATAAATATTACCTTGCAAGTTCTTCTTTGTTGAATAAAACCAAGCCTAAAAGACACGCCACGCCAAACGGAAATCCAACCTACACTGCCGAGTTCTTTTTGTCAAGAAGTAAGCCGAAATATGTCAGGAAGTAAGTCGACAACCGATACAAAGGTTGGCCTCCGTGCAGATTTAATCAGACTATAAACAGTTAAGAATAGAAATCAATTCTGATATATTCTGATGATATTTTTTTTAAATAAAGCATAAATTATTCGCATTATATTGGTCTATATTTACCTCCTATCGTTATTTACTTGGTCAATTTCTTGTCGGCTTTCGGCTAACGTTTTGCCGGCTGTCAGCTTACGCATAGCGACTGTGAATGAACAAGATGTCTGCCTTGTCGCTATTTCCTAAAATTGTATCTCTATTTCATTTTCCTTCGTTGATTTCAAAGCGATGTGTGTCTACAACAGCTGTATTGTTAGGCAAAAGAAACTTCAGAAAATTCTTAGTTCATAATAAAAGAGGTTCTTTAATACATAGGATGAAAAAACGACTTGTGCCCGATCATGGTAGGTATACGGTTAGTTATTTCTTTAGCGGCACAAACATTAAATATTAGGGTTGGTTGTTGGTTCTAGTACTTTTTCTCACAGGAAAGCTCATTGAGTTTCGTAATATTCAAATTAGATTGTTGTCATTAATTTCTGTAATCATTCCAATTTCAGACCTTGGAGTTCGTGCTATTGGTGTTCATAAAGGTATTAAATTTGTGAGAATACCAGAAATGATACCAGAGCTTATAGTCCCAGATTTGACAGGATTTATGGTAACGAATTTTTATTCATAAATACTCTTCTAGCTGCTTGAGTTGTATTTCTGATTGCCTTTCAACTTTTTTTATGTAGTTGAAACCATACGTATCGTACAGAGTTCCAGATGTTGTTCAGTCAGAGTTCACAGCCAAGGATCTGTTTGATGCTTGTTATGCTGATAAAATCGTAGATGACTTTAAAAATGGAAAGCTGGACGAAAATGGAGATCCTATTGACCCATCCTGTGAGGAATCGTTAAAGCCAGATGAAGCCTATATGAAAGCCCGACAGACTGGCTGTGATATGCTTTATCAAAAACTCGATATTGATTTAAAATGCATACCATAATTTGAAAGATGTTCCTTGCATTAATGTCTGTATTGCGAAATAAAAGATGTAGTTTAATAACACAAAAATAAATGTTTGTGGACTGTGGAGATTAGCATTAGTTTTCAAAATGTGCACAAAATGATTTTGAAATTGGAAGAATGACACTATATTGACTTGATGTTAGTCCTCGATTGATGACCTATGCGATTGCTCTACTTTATGAACGTTTTGTATTTTACTTTTACAGGTAATAAAGAAAGATAATACACCGACACCTCGCTTTACAGCCTAAATACGTTCCGGAAAACTTGGCCGTTATGCGAAAAAGCTGTATAACGAATCAATTCTTTCTGCATTGTGGTGTTTATTTTTCTTCTTAAACGAAGTGAAACCCAAAAGTTGTTTTATTGTTAGCCAAATCTGACCTTGTTTGTGCCACTTTCTTTAATTACAGCATGTTTTTGACCGTTATAGCAAAGCATTGTGGGCCCTAAATCAAAAAAGGCCGTATAGCGAGGAACAAGTGTACATAGTTTTTATAAATGGTTAAATAAAGAAATTGTTGAATGTGATGTGTGTTCATGTGATATGTAAAGACACGATAAAAAGTTTAAAATTAATCTAAGAAAAACTAAGAATGCGATATAAAAAATGATAAAACTATTCGACTTACATCTAAATCAACTTCCAACTGCTAAGTCATTTGAATTTCTCCAGTTTCCATCTGTAAAACAGAAACAATTTAACCTTCATGTGTTTAATTTGGTAGTAAAAGTGTTTGTTGATGTACATATATGTCACATGAAAATTAATGTAATAAAAACGATAAGCATGCGATATAAAAAAAGATAAAACTATCCGACTTACATCTACATAAATCAACTTCCAACTGCTCAGTCATTTGAATTTCTCCAGTTTCCAATTCCATCTGTAAAACAGAAACAATTAAACTAACATGTGTTTAATTCGGTAGTACAAGTGGTTTATTGTCTATGTTCATGTTTATGTCACATGACAGGTCATTTCAGTAATATATCCAATAAGAAATGCATACAAGTGTTATCTAAAATTGCAAACAAAAGGAGACAACATTAAAATCCTATCATGGGAGGGGAAGAAGTATGCCTTGATTATGCAGCTCTATTGAATGACCAAGCTATTTTGCACATTTGCTTCAGTTGGAATAAAGTTTACCATTTAGGCATATAAAATTGTTAACTACACAAGTTAAATGAATTTCAATGGTTTTGACTGCGTTCCTATTATATTTATAAAACATACATATCAAATGTTTCCTTAAATATTTCAGTTTCAGCACATTTATCTGAGAATCGTCAAATGAGATCAACATGACTCATTAAAAAACATGTTCACAGGGAAAAGATAGTAAATCGTATACCATTTTTAGTAAGTTAAAAAGTAGTTTTTTAATTAATGAATGAAAAGTTAAATGATTGGCAAAAAATAGTTTATGATGAATGAGTGGGAAATAATTAACGCCAAAACCAAAATTCGTGTATTAAACAAATTAGAAGTGATTGCAGATATTGTTATTCCAACAAGATTTTGCAGTTTTCTAGTTTTTGGGCGGTAAATGCCAGAATAGTTACTCCAACAAG
The DNA here is from genome assembly GCA_034696685.1 of Julus scandinavius. Lineage (NCBI taxonomy): Eukaryota > Metazoa > Arthropoda > Diplopoda > Julida > Julidae > Julus > Julus scandinavius. The sequence goes on from JAQGAE010001259.1 coordinate 8,639, forward strand.
TGCTGATGACTGTGCTCATTTATCTTTACCAATAATTTCTATCGCATCACATTGGTTTATTCTTTTAAGTCATCCACTTGCAAGATATTAAGTTTTTTGTAATCCTATATTAGTAGGCCTCAAGAGCTGTGAGATAGGTATTTGAAATTTAAAATATGGTCATTTTTGTATATAAAGCCTGTTTTCTGGAAATTGACATAATAATATACAGTACAAGACAAATGGTATCCACGTTTCCATCCATCCACATAATAACATTTGACTATTGGTTTGAAGATTTAATTAAGTATCAGTGGATTTTGAGTCCTAGGCCCAATTTTGGGCTTAGTATCTTTTCAGGTCAAAATTTACAGGATTTGGGCATTCATTTATGAAGTGGGTGCATGCGGTTGCAAATATTATTATAAATTATAAGTATTTTCTCAGCAGCTTGGTGACTTAATGGTGTTATATACTTGTATATTAAATACATTTGTGTGGGATTTTTGAAATTTGAAATAGCCACAAAATTCAAAACTGAAAGCAAAAAAAATTGAACTATTTCAAATTTAGTTGCATAGAAATTTGATAATAGTTGTATAGAATTCTTTAAATTTTCAATCAATAAGGAACCTGTAGACAAAATACTTCTATTGAATACATGGGGAAATAGTTTTCACATATTATTTCTTCGTTGATAATTAGCAATTTTGAGGAATTAGTTGTTGTTTTTTTAAAAACTATCCCGGAGATGAACTATATAGTTAAAAATAAGAAAACCTGTCATTTTTTCTTAATTAGCCGCTGCGACATGTATATTATATTTCAAAATGATAATTATTCATTTTGTCCCATACATCGAGCAAAGTGTTCCTCGTCAATAAGAACGTCATAGTCAAAATAGGGCACTATACATTACTAATTGGCTAGAGAACAATTATAAACTATTAGCTCTAAAAATAACCGCAACAATTTGTACATAAATACATGCATCATCACTTCCACAGAAGTCTTATTGCTACTAAAAGGAGTCAAGTCATTGTTCTGAAATGCAACGCAAACTAGGACAGCAAAGGCCCTATCTATAATGATATTAACATCATCCTGGTACCATCGGTCTTTGAGCCCTCACTTGTGAACCCTACAAACAGTGATACATCTGAAATATCAGTATTCGTGGCCCTTGCATATATCAGCTTTCTCAACATCAAAACGTGTGCATATATTTATTGCCCAATCGGCTTTTCATATAACTCAGCTAGTGGACGTCACCATTTTTTATGACTTTAATTACTTTCGCACATTGTACTGTGAATTATTAAAAAGTGGTCGCACAACATAAGAATATTCACATATAAAGATAACTCGGTGACGTCCACAATCTAACATCCTCAAATATAGATTCATTTCCAATGCAAACTTACTCTTGATTACTCTTGACAAGCTACCAATATCATTGAGAAGGCCGTATATGTCATCAGATTTTGGGGAAAAGGGGTCTGGGATAGGGTCCACAATCTTGGAGTGGACCACCAGTATTATGCAGGGCCCGGCAGAGCTGAGAATTGGCCCAGGTGAAATAATTTTAAGTATTAAAAGGAAAAATGTGCGACATAAGCAAAAAAAAAAAGTGCAATTCTCTTTTTATATTTTACTGGATCGGCTTAAAATTGGTAAAATTTCTTGGATTTCGGTGGGGATCACACCACTTCCCCCCCTCCCTCCCTCAAATATACGGCCTTGATTTATTATTTTACCAATAACAAAATTTGAAATAATATTAAATAGGGAATCATATCACCAAGGGTATGATTTTCGAAATAAAAGTTTTCGTTTACAACAAAAATCATAGCTTGTGGAACAGTATTTCGCCAATTATATGCAAAGTTTCCATTGCATTGGAAATAATCGTAAATTTGAGAAAACTGAATTCACCGGCAATTTAAACAAAGCCTAGCTTACGCGCGGCCTTTGCACTTCAGAATTAAGACAATATTAATAAAAACGAATATTAGGATCAAATAGTTGCTGCTACACGTACATATTTTAGGTGAGCTGCAGTTCGGTTTCAGATTAAAGGGATCAGGAATGGGCTCACAAACTATCCGCTAGTGACATAACAATTCATTCGATATTAGCATTCATGACGAAAACTCGATGTTGAGCATCATATACAACATATGGTATACTTTATATGAAAGAAAAAAATGCATCTTGCGAAGGCTATAACGAATAGTTCCTCATTTCACGATTAAATCGCGAAATCAAAGAAATAACATTAAAAAAACAAGAGATTTCACTAAGGAAATAAACAAGAATTGCATACTAAAAAAGCAGCAGCATAGTTGTTCGCATCTATCCAAAACAAATCTTCTAGCTTGAACTTTGTGTGTGAATTACTTTACATGTCTACAACATCGTTTTCAAGTTTTTTTTCAGAAAACAGCTGACCAATTGAGATATTAAACACCGTTTATCGAGCAATAGTGACATTTTCTGTCATTAGGAATTTTTTTTATTCCTACAAAAGTTTTTTTTAACTGCATAACGAAAAAATTATGGTCATTACTATTAATTTTTTCAACGCGTTTTCATACTTTTCATATTTGGGATTCAAGTTTAATGGCCCGTACATGAATATTTGTATATTCGTGGACGCAATTATACATTCTATCTGCCAAACCCTAAAATTATTAAATTATAAGCGTTGATTAATTTAAATCTGAATGGTTCGACTGTTCAATTGTAAAGAACAGTGTACATATGCTTTTTTTTGTGCAATTATTGAAGAATCGTAAGTTTATATAGGGCCATCCCAGTTTTAACAAAACTTCAGAAATATTCAAGGTTTTCGAGACTGTAATTAATATGACATCGTATGAAAACCGTACTTTCAATAACAGTTATGCAAATATCACAATTATAAAATAGGAATTACTTTACAAAAACATAAAGAAGCAAAAAAAATCGCTTGCTGCATAAACGGTGAAAAAGCAACTTGATTAATCCTATTCGTTTTGCATAGAAATTAGTTATTTTTAAGCAACATTTTAGCATTTTGCAATGCAGAATTGACAAAAAGCATCAAAAGTTAAAAACATTAAAACAAACTTTGTTAAGTCTGAAATGTAGCATTATAGAACGAAAACTAATTGCGGTATAGTAACAACTTTGTTTTTTAAAAAACTGAATTAACCTGGGATAGTATGGAAGTTCAAATTTTTAATCATTTTGCATTATCGTCATTATCAGATTTAAATGCTAGTGTAAGGAGCAATGCATAAAAAAATAAAAAAGATACATTTTCATCTGACTAGAAACTAAACAACGTGGTTTACTTAGGGCTTCAGTTAAGAATAAATAGTGACCACCAACATTGTCATAACGAGGTTTGGCATACAGAAAATTCTGTACACATTTTGACAGAAAATTAATCACACAAAGAAAATGAAATAAACCTTTTAGCTAAATAAAACATAACTGGCAAAAGCCAAGAAAAATGTATCCACAAAATGATAAAAGAAGATTATGCACATTCTGCTATTTGGGTGACTGTACAATGCTAAGTTTGGTACCATGGTCTCATAACATAACTAAATTTCTGGATCCGGATGCCTAAACTGAATTTGAGTAATTCTTTAGAAAATTTTAGATGTTTGTCCTTATGAGCACTTGCAATTTTATAACTGGTTAATTAACCGGATATGGCTATTAATTTTGATGCGCTAAATGCTGCATTTATGTAGTAAATTTGGAAAATAAAAATTCAAAATTCAGTTTTCCAAAATTTGCATTTAAATAAAACACCATATTTTAGAATCTTTCTGCTTAAATCAGGTTTAATCCTATGGACCATGGCCACACTTCAATTTTTTTGGGTTCAGCAACCACATCGCAGTGTATTGCAAAGATTTACGTGAATTTCAAAGCATGTAAATTTGCATAAAATCAAATTGAATCAATAAATATACACTTTGAATAAAACAAAAATCAACCGGGGAGAAATATATTAATGAAATGTGTTGCATGATTGGAAAACTATCATAATAGTTCTGGCACTATGAAAATCTAACGACACACCATGCTTATATACCGCATTATGTACAATAATTACATATACACAAAAATGTTACGAATGATACAACTTTGTATGGCTTGCTGCATTACGCATGAACAATGAAACAATTTCCACGGGCATACATTATAAACCATACAATAGATATATTTACGGATATATATATATATGTAGCATTCTTCACAATTATAATAAGTAGGCAGATTTACATCATATTATATGCAGGTAACTATATATGTACATAATTCCCACTGCAGTATAGTCTCATGAGCTTACACATTAATGAAATTATGGGAAGCTAAACCCATTAGTCAAGTGTACCTGCTAAGCAAAATTTTGAAATACAAATGTTTTGGAACTCAGATGCAAATCTTCTTATAGACCTGCCGGAAAACTAATATTGTCAGAATTTAGAGCGAGAAATCGTTTTATAAGCTATAAAAATTGTTTTGTTTGTTAAGAAACTTCACTTCTTGCATATAAGGTAAAAATTTTCCCACTCATGAGGGTTTAGCTTGCTCATAATCAGATCAAATGTGGCCCAGATCACTGAAAAGCTTTTGGAGGCAAAGTGTTCATCAAAGACTAGAATTCATTTCTACTTGCAAAATTATTTTCGTCACCTATATATCTGGTGGAGCAGTTCAAATGATAATCTTCCTTAATATTTTAAAGAATAAAAAAAATTGTAATTTCAACACTGCTACGGATAATTCTCGTTCATCCTGAATCGGCATGCCATAATTATGTTATTTTTGTGGCAAGAAACTATTTGAAACAGTTCGTTGTGAACATGTCACTAATACAAATGACCCGACATCAGAGTAAAACGATATTGAGTAAATATTAATCCAAATTAGGATCAATACATACAAAATGTGCATAGTCATTTTATGTAATTAGCTGAGGATTTAAGGGAATATTTACAAGTCTATCAATAAATTAAACTGGATTCCTTTAGTAAACTAACGCATAAACTATGACATGCCGATTAGTATGCAAAGTATTTCAACTTCGATTTTGCAAATACAGAAATGTTGTAAACCGAAAGCAAAAGGGAGCACGAAATAACTATATTTCGTGCCGAGTGGTACAACATAATGGATTGCAACTACTTTACGGTTATAACTGATATGACTTTTTGTAGAAATTGATTGCCTACATACAAGCATACAAGCATTTCGACAGTTTTCAAATCATGCTGTAGCAGCCAGGGTCTAACATTTCTCCAAAAAAAACCTTAACTTCTTGCCACTGCAACATCTTACTTCCAGCAAATATAAAGTTATTCCTGCTTATATTGTAACCCCTATAGTCCTATGACAAAAATTTCAGTACATCGGTGGATTCGGAAACCCAAAAGTTTCACTACTTGTTACAGTGATTTCAAAGAAAAATTAATTTTCCCTCAGTACCCTGAATGAAAATATCATATTCATTTTACAGGAAAGTTATTCTCGGCTCAACAACATTCAACTTAATCATTAAAATATAATGATGAATTGACAGTTAAGCAGAAGGTATCAATTTTGAAAGCAAAAAGCACTTAAACATATTTATGTTTGGCGCAAGCATTCAGCATTTTATTATCAACAAGACAACAATGCCACATTCTCTTGCCCAAAATTTTCTGCACATTGTTCTAAACGTGCAGAAAATTAAGGCGGTGCACAAGCAAAATCCAAGCGCAATACTTGCCATGTATTTTTTTCAATCACAGAATTCGAAAGAATACACAAATTTCACAATATATTTCCGCAATTTAATATTAAGTAGAGTATGAACTGCCATGTAGAAAAGGTAATATCTGAATATTTTGAGTAAAAAGCCTAAAATAAATGGATTTTTCAACTTTCACTGATGAATCGTAAGACACGTGCTGCTCCCTCAAATCAAAATAATGAACTACACACGTTTTGAAAAACATTTTTTTTAAAAAAGCTACAGGGTACATTTTTTTTTAATTGCTCTATTTGGTTCATTTAATACATTTTATACATTTTATTGTGTATAGTTGTATTACTTTGCCAAAATCTGTGTTTGAAAAAAAATACATGTCAGGTATAGGCTTTAGCCCCGCCTTAAAGCATTCAAAGTTGTTGTTGTTGTGTAATCTTCTTGATATAACAATAGAAAAACTTGTAAAAACAACTCCAAATTGAATAATTTTGCATTTTTACCGTGATTTTAACGATTATTAATGAAAACCCGAATTGTAACTGGTTTTCAAAAATGTCTTGGAAAGAAAAAATGAAGCTGGATTGCTCGTCCTCATTAGCAGCTGTTTATCAAACTGTTTTTCTTTATAACTTCATTCTCGTCACATGGTTTCCATTTGCTCAGCCAATTCCAATACGGGACTTTCACAAACAGGCTGCATCACATTTGCCCCCATGCTAATACCCGCTAAACCCAGAGACTGCCAAGTGATGGATTTGCCCATCGGCGGAGCCGCTTCCATTGATGGCTGCGACGATTCGGTTGCCAACAACGCTGCATTACCGCAGGAGATGAGCCGTGGGCTAGAAGGTCGACTTAGATTAGCAGTGTCGTAGACTATATTTGGTAATGTGAGCCACGTCGGAGCCTCCCAAGACTGGTCGAGACCTAGCAAAGCCGAATTTTTTCCTTCGGGGGTAGGCATTAGGGGATTCGGAAGCAGGGTGGCAGGCTGTTGCCCGGTGTTAGGCTCACCAATGTGAAATGCCTCCAACGTGGTTGGAAGCTGAGACCACGTGTGTTCTCCCAAAAGTGGTTGCTGGATTTGCCACTGAGGAGTAGCTGGGGTCGATTTAGACAAGGAAACTGGTGTAGGTGGATCGGATAAGTGCAATTTCCACGGTGTGGTCGGTCGGCCATCGCTGACGTTACCTGCCAGAGGAAGTTGCTTCGCCGCGGCAATTGAGGTTGGGAACTGCGGGGAGTCGACCAACGAGCAAAGAGCGTTAACCACCTCCTTTGGCAACGGCGGCATGACTGGCTGTTGTTGAGCCAACTTATAGGACGCCTGCCTTACCATTTGCCGCTTCAGCAGCTGGTGGTCGCTGTGAGACTGTCGTTGCATTGCCGACTGTTTCTGCAAGATCTGCCTCTTCTGCTGCAGCCGATGCTGGAGAAGCTGCTGCTGAAGGGGTTTCCCCTGATTTAACGGAGAGCCCTCCTCCATTCGTTCGCTGCCATTGCTGGTGGGCGGCTCTTCGGAGCAGTTGCTTAAGAGCAGCTTCTGCAGAGGTGCGCCTATCGACTCGGGCAAGCTGACCCTCTTTGCGAGCGGGTTTGGTGACCTTACCAATGCCGTTGATTGCGAGTTGCCAGCGTGGTTCTGATGAAGATAACTGAATTCAGAATGCTGAAGTTGCCATTGAGCGAGTTCCTCTTGGGTCACGTTCGACTTGTACTGTGCTTGCAAGTGATTGTGCTCTTGCTTCACCACGTTGAGTTCCATGAAGCCGCCTATCTTCTCAGTATCGCACAAGCGCTGCCGAAACGCTATGACGCCCTGCGCCACCAAACCGTCCGAGGCGCGTCTGCCTTCACGGAAATTCACGGGAGAACGGGTAGTGTTCCGCTCGCCGTCGATGGGGTTGTGGCGAACAGATCGCCCCGTGTCAACCCTGGTATTGCTATATGGTGACAGGGTAGCCGTCCAACTCTCGTCAGGATCGAACATTTCCGCAGCCTCGGACATGTTTAAAATGTCGCCTTTGACAAAGCCGAGACCAGTTTCGAAATCTCCTACGGTGCTGCATCCGACAGTGTTTCTTTCACCTTGCGCGCAAGAGGGCATGATCGTCACCAAGTCCGGCTCAATTGGAGACTCAAAGCTTTCAAACGTGGATCCTGTGCTACTGGCAAAACTCCCCAAGGGTGAGTCAGACAAACGTGAAATCTGAGTTGCCTCACGCCAAGTTCGTTGGCCCTCGCAAAGTCCAGAATTGGAGTTCTGTTGCATTGTCGCGCAGCTCGTTGTGGCTCCCATTGTGGTTGTTAAGCCGCTCTCACTGAGATCTGAACATAGACCTTCGTCGAGAGAAGTTGCTCCAATTGCTGCAACCGGTGCTGCAGGTACGTTTGTTATGTCGGCAGGTATGTCCACTCTGTCTGCCGCTATGTTAGTTCCATCGGCAGCTATGCCTGCCCTGTCGCCAGGCAAGTTCGCCATGTCAGCAAGTACGCCCACTCCATTGACAGGATTTGTATCGGTTCCCCACAAACTACGAGTAAACATTTTCTCAGAAACTAAATCCATGTTGGGACCCAAAGGACCACCATCCATTTCTGTGTTAGGCGGGCTGGGAGCTACGAAGTTGACTTGCCTCGGTTGCACTCCCAACGATGAGTGCCTGTTGACTGGAGGATGGCCACTGCTGCCTGGTGGACCTGTTGGTTCGGTAGGTTCCGAGCTTTTCAGCATGGCTTGCTCGGCTATAGTGCTGGGCCTGCGCTTGTTGTCTACCGGCTCCTTTTTTTGCGCAGCATAAATAATTAAATTTCGTTTCAGTCTTTCCAGCAAAAGATAGTAAATTGCTGCATGGTGATTATAGTAGTCGTTCATCACAGACTGCAAAATCAAGTTACGAAACATTGTAAGGATGTTAACGAAGTAGTTAAAAGGATATGGAAAGCAGATTGTTCATAAATTACCTCGTGTGTTCTACCCATATCAATTCCAATATCATGCATTACACCTAGGATATATTCGTTTGGTTCGCCTTTTAAAGGGAATGGCTTGCTGGATTCTTCACGCAAGCTCTTGGGTATATCGTCTGACATCATCCATTTATGCCTTTTTATTTGCTCCATCGTGTACCTCTTCGTCGGATCAAGAACCAGCATTTTACGTATGAGATGTTCACAGTCTGCATTAAGAAAAGAAAGTCGAGTGAGAGAAAATAATGACAACATTCATTCTCGTCAACATTCTTTCTAGGTTGGAATTATCTAATTAATTGTTCGCAATGACGTGCGCTTGCATGCAAACGCGTGATTATGAGAAAAATGGAAAGCAAAGTAATAGCAATTGGGTGGCCGAAGTCGGAAGCATCCAATATGTTTGTCATATTGGCACAATCAATAGAACGAAGAAAATGTCAAAGTGTGATTTAAAAAATCAATTAAGCTGCACGAAACATGCGGCAAGGAGGGTAGCGGCATAACGTGCATAGGCTAGGAAAAAAAATGGCACTTCAGTTTTGCGTTGGGGTTATTTCCACCAATTGACGTCATCAACATGCGAGCATACATCAACATAATCGCGGGGCCAGAATTAAGCCTTAAAATGTTCATCGATATAGAATATAGCCTTTACGGCCTAGACAAATTACGTTGTCTCGTTAAATGTAACGAAGAAAGACATTTAAAACAGAATAATTTTTCGATTATAAATAAATGCAAAGTTCCTCACAGGCAACTTGATGCATCCAAACAATTGCACATGCTTCTTCGCAAACATGTTTTCAGTCTTGCTGAATAACATTTTCTAAAATCTTTAATCTCCGAAACTTATATTCAATGCTCACTTACCAGATGACATGAAATAAGGGATTCTAAAACGGCCAGACAGCACTCTGTCTCTTAGTATTTGAAGTGTACTGCCATCGAAAGGTAGAGCACCACAAACCAAAACGTACAAGACAACGCCTAAACTCTGTATTATTAAAAAAACAAAAACATGGTATTAGCAATTAGCTTCGATAAAATGAAATGGGTGTGATTATAGAGTAGAAAAATTGGGTACTAACCCAAATATCGATCTCAGGACCAGTATATTTTTTTCCTTCAAATACTTCAGGTGCAGCATAAGGTGGGCTACCACACCATGTTGCTAACATCTCACCAGGTCTGAAGAAATTGCTAAATCCGAAATCTAAAGAAAGCCAAACAAATTCAATAAAATGTATTGACTACCAATTGTGATTGCATTTATAACGAAATCCACAAATAAAATGTATACTCGTTTAGGCTTTATTTTGGAACAAACATATTTTGAAATGATACAACTGGAATCAATGTTTCTGAAATGTTATTTTACCATTAAATTGTAAATGATTACATGTCAGTTCAGCATTTGTATTACGATTATTGTGATCATATCTACTTGAAAATAACACTAATCCACTGTTATGTGTGTTTGTTTTCACTCTGCTCAATTCAAATCAATTGATAGCTTCATGAAAGCAAATGAATTCCAACATCCATATTTCAATATTTTAAACCCTTTTGTACTTGTTGCCAACAGTTTCTAAACTATGAATCAACGTGTAATTAAAACGTACCGGCTATTTTAATATTCATGTTGGCATCCAACAGGAGATTTTCTGCCTGCAAAAGTAAACAGAAAAAAAAAAAACATTTATAACGTGATAACATCTGACATAAAATGCTAAAAGCATCGCAAATGTCTATTGCGATTAAATGGCAGATTGTAGTACAGCAGGATAATTAACTCAAATTGACATAAAATGGTGTAACTAGCAGCTCATTTAAGTGGGTCATAAAGCACGTAAACAGCACGTAACTACGCATATACACGGATAAAACTTTCAAAATATAGTAAAGTTAAAAGATAATTCCCCCGTTTATTGTGTAATTTGTGTTCGTTTTTTTTTAATAAGTAAACATGAAAGTATGTACAATCCTATTTCCCACACACTGTTATCTTTTACAATGTAATTTCTAGAACAGTGTTTTTCGACCATTAACATAAGGCAGATAGATTGTGACGTTTAGTTTTAGAGGATAGATTATCTAAAATTTACTAAATGAAATGAGGAAAAAATCAGGATTGAATAAAACAGGCTTATGAGGAAAAATGTTAATGTTTTATGTTTACAAAATACCATAACGCATGAGGGAATTACTGAAATGGTAACTTCTCTTAATTACTATTCCTGCAACGTCCTGTTACAGGAAAATTGAAACGACTTCAAAGAATAATGTGGCAATTTCTAGTAAACTAAGTATTCTAAAAGTGTACCATAATTCAGAAAAGCAACAAAATAAAGTCCATATGTCACCAGGATCGCTGACTTTGCCCTTCTGGTATAAAGAGACCTTAATATTAAATTGGATTGCCAATTTTGTGTGGAAATAATTATAATTAAGGTTTTAATTGAATACAATTTCTTACCATACATCAAATATAGTCAGCAAAGAATAAGAAATCAACCGTTAAATTATATCATCCAATTATAAGCCACAGAAGCCCTTTCAAAAACCGGTGTCTTTGATATATCATATTATAGCGCTTCTTAATTTGATCAAAACATTCTAAGGACTCTATAGCCCGATGTGCCCAAATTAACTGGAAATTCAGAATCCATTATATAGGGTCAGTTTTTCAATGCTCGAGTATAGTGGACCAAGCTCCTACATGTCCTTATGATTGCTGGAACATTTTAATGGCCCTTGCGTTGGAAACAAATTGCGTGGGTTGCCCTATTAACCCGTCCTTGAACTCGGCTCATGTTGACATTTAAGCCAGACGCCGACCCAAATTCAAACACTGCTCAAAATAAGGGTCATGGGCTCCGCACCACTTCAACTGCACTCCTGGAGCATGTGAGGAATGTTAAAGTAGGGCACATTGATTTCTTCCACCCACGCAAATGCAGGATTGCATGTATGTCTATGGCATGTTATGGTAACTTGCTCATGACACACTCGGGGTCGGCAGATAAATAACGGAATACACAACTAGAGGATCTGCAACGACTACCTCGATACAGAAAGATAGCAAACAGCCTTTGAAGACAACCAGTTTTTCATCGGCGATATAGCTACTTTATTGTAGGTAAAATTATATCAAACTTAAGTTTGGAAAATGCCTAGGGCCATCCATAAAGGGACGCAAGCTTAACTTTAAGCTAATTAAACTTAAATAGATAATTAAGCTTAATTGATCAGGGCCCTAAAGCTTTGGAAAATGCCTAGGGCGCCCCTTTAGGGCGGGCCCTAGGCATTTTCTAAAGCTATAGGGCCCTGATTAGTTAAGCTTATTTAGGCTTAATTAAGCTTAAATAGCTATAAATTTAAGCTAGCGCCCCTTTATGGCCGGCCCTAGGCATTTTCCAAAGCTATAGGGCCCTGAGCATTCCCTCCACCATAATTTCTTCTAATAAAAAGTACACCGTTTTGTTAGTCATTTTTTTGGTCAGAAAAATGACGTCTTTTATTGGTCAGCAAAATGACGTCAATTATTGGACTTTATTTGGTCATTTTAGTTCGTCATTATTTGGTCAGTAAAATGACGTCCTTTTTTGGTCATTTTTTGGTCAGTAAAATGACCAAAAAAATGAAAAAATGACTTCTTTTTCGACGTGAGACATGTTTTTTTGAAAAAATGACGTCAAGTTGACGTAATTTTTGTTTCCCATTGCTACTTGGGTTACTGGTTGGTCTCGGGACTCTTTCCATTCATAAAAATTACTGAGGACCCTTAAGAACTTTTATTAATGTAGGCTATTTATCAACATGATTTACATTATGACAATAGATGCCATTGTTTTGAAAAATGATTGTATATGAAAATTGTTTTGACCTTGCTGACTTCCTGAACAGATCCTGGATCCCCACGGACCTGGCCGTGAAATTATTTCAGATTAAACGTCCATTGCATTACAGAGTCGCCAATATTTTGTTACAGTAAACCTTGCTTGTCATGTAATTTTGCAAGGGACCTTTTTGAACAACCCAACAGTAATTATTTTCATTAAAAAAACTTGATGGCACGACGTATTTGACAGCCAACGTCTAAAGTATTGACAGCATTTCAAAAATGAGACACATAACAATTAATATGTCTCTCTTCAAAAAATATCTCTAGACACAATTTTTGCATTATAGTAGCCATGGTTGCAAAAATTAAATTCGTCACACTTCATACATAAACGCAATTTTGATAAACATTGTCATCTGTAATGAAGTTTGTAAAACTTTTTTGGTAAGCTAGATTTCCTATTCTACAATTGTGTCAAAGACACAAATTTTAAAACGACAAATGATTAACGCCGATATTTCAAGGGAAGTAAAATTGATAAAAAAAAGTGATTAACGTCGCTGGGTATAAATCCATCACAGCCTATAACATTTTCCATTAAGACCATTCGCTATCTTTCCAAGCGCATTGGCAGCTTACCTCAGACTCTTAAATATTTATTGGCAATAATTCAAGTGATAAGGTCATGGAATGCAGTACTGCTTTCCAGGAATTGGGAAGAGAATTCCGACAAAACAGCTAGAGCTCAAGGATTCTGCTATATACAGCCAGAATAAGCAATTTAGTTTCAACAGTTGGCAATGAATTTTCAAAAGGATACCAAGAAATCATTTAAATGGATCAAATTTGAAAGCAATAAGCAGAAAGACGTTGTTGATTCTTCAGATTTCTATTTATTTACTTGATAAAAACGAGGATTCTTGAACGCATCAACACCACAGTGTTGCATTTCAACCAGAAATAATAGCATTAGTGTTTTTTACTAAATTATTCCTGGTAATTTTTTTGCTTATCGAATCTCTGTAGAACTATAGAAAAAATTGTAATAAAGTTTAGACCAAGGCCATGATTGTCATCCGAGCTAACATACAGCAGATTTTCTCTAAAAAAATGTTATTCGGTCATCTTAAAAAGGTTGGAAAAATACCAGACGAATTTATGCAACCGATACGTGCCTCCAAAACGCGCACTGCATCAAATACAATTTTAAACATTGTTGATGATAACATGAAATAGTAGCCTACCTTGAGATCTCTGTGCACAATTCGCCTACGGTGACAATAGTCAACGGCGGACAAAATCTGCCAAAACTTCTGCCTGGCCATTGCCTCCGGCATGCGACCATGATTCGCAATAAAATCTATAAAACAAAAGGTTACATCATTAACAAGTTTATTTCTAGGAAACATAGGAACAGCATATAATTCGCATAAAAGTATCATTTCTAAATGCAGATATTGTCGTTTCAAACTCGTTTTTATTGGGCCTGTTGGCAACTGCAAACTACTTTATTTTTTCACGAATCAGCACGTAAATCGCATAAAGCAGCTAATATTTAAAATATGGAATAAACAACAAAAAAAGTGAAACGTCAGGAATCTGAAAATATCCGAAGCCCTAGCTGTTATATATTTAGGAGGACGAGCTGGTGCGCTGTTTTGCAAAGGGGTTTTTTGGTAGAAAATTAACAGTAAGCCTACTATTTTTGCTAGAGTATACGTCAATGCAAGCAAAAGTCTCGCCGCCACCCAAGCGGATGATGGTTCTAAGCTCCTCCGTTTGACGTCATACACCTCGATTCCACATTCCCCAATGATCTCCTTTGAGACAACATATAAACCACTATCGCCCACGTATCTATAAATAATTGCAAAACATGCCGGGCTATCCCACGAAAATAGTCCAAACACTCGACGAGAATCGAAAAACTTGTGAACATAAGCACAAATGTTAAGCGGCTTGAGTAGCTATATGGCTAATTTTGGCAAAGTTATTAAACAATGGGATGCCCTGCAGTACGAGAACTAACAATCGGAAGTTCAAAAAGATAATCTTCAAGACTTTAGTCAGTCTAGTGAGTCACTTCCAACATTATGAGAGCCTTCTTCTGCGAGTAAACAGAACATTTTCTTGGCTGAAATCTTGGTTAATCTGCAACTATTACAGCAATGGTCTAACTAAGAAAATCTCTCTGAATATAAATAATGTAATACTTTCGTTGAAAATCATAAGAAAATGTGTTTAGTGAAGGCTCTTCGGGTGTTGAAATAACTTCCAAATTGAATTCAACGATTAGTTACAAGTGAACTATTCATTTAAAACGACCAGTTGAGAGAAACTGAACTTGACAAGAATTCCATTAATAGAACAATAAAATTCCAAATAAGCACGAGATTAAGAACTGCATGTGCACAAGATTTAGAACAGCATGTGCACATGCACGTGACTATGACACCACAGCTCAAAGTTGTGAAGAATTAGTGTAAACTTTTACTTTGTGTATTCTTGTGCTATTTGGATAAATGCAAGAACAACTACTATGCAGGTGACGATTGTTTGTTTCAAATAACATCCCTAGGGAATTTTGTAGTTTGAAATACAGTTTCTCTACCCATATCCTCGTGTTTCCAGCTTTTTGCACAATCTTAACGTGGGCGTTCAACATGGATCAATGCTAAAGTTTGCAGGTACTTTATGACGAAGAACCGTATAGTAGAAAGGACAAAAATAAAGCATGTGTTACCCACATTACTGACAAAGTTGATCAATAGCGTTTGCGCTTACAGCCTAACAGTCACGTGAAACGAGAATGATCTACTTTTTATTATTCCTAGCCAGATGCATTTAAAAATAATACACCATCCAACGCAATTTCTGTGATCGAATACAAATGCTGGAGCACGCATGTTTACACCAAGCTTTAGCTCGATAAGGGGGTATGAAAAGTTTTTAGTTAACTCTTGATGATCTTGTTGAAGCATACATCTGTAATGATGTTCCTACAAGAGTATACCTGAAAAAATGAACTCTCATACAGGAGTTGTTGGTGGAAAAATGATATCACTGTTGTTAAATAAAAAACAAATTCAACATGGGCCCTATTCCACAAAAATGTACAAGTATTAGTGTACAAGTTACAAGTATATGGAGCTGTAAATTATGGAGTTGTAGTATGGCATTCCACTAATAATTTCAGCAACTTATAAATTATTAGTAAATGTGTACAAGTGATGTCACAAAAGTACAAGTCTAAGGTGAAAAGAAAATGGCATCTCGAGAAAATAAAATGCTACTTCTCTGTGCTATTGAAGCTAGAAAGGGCATA
>JAQGAE010001260.1:0-24511 GCA_034696685.1 Julus scandinavius
ATGTTGTAGATTTTAGGTTGCTATGCACAGAATGGCACTCGGTGCTCATTGGTCTACTATATAGCCATTGCACATCCGGATACATGTTTTTACTCCTTTCAAACGGATGGCTATATTGTAGACCAATGAGCACCGAGTCATATTCTGTGTATAGCAACCTAAAATCTACAACATTTTTTTCTTTGATCTTCACCGCCACTTGGGCGAAACATGTTTTGTGGAGCGTCCACACTGCAAGTTTCAAAAACATGTTTTCGAAAACTCTGCTTTTGCTTTTGGTGCGGTGAAGTCGCACCTTAAGACGCCGAATTCTGGCCGCTTGGGATGAACCGTACAAATCGAAATAGCTGTTTTGTTCGTACGTGTGTTGCCTGTTTTTGTGCAAAATTGGATTTACTTTGATTATAAAACAAAATAGTTACGGATTATAGGGGAAGCTTTTTCATAGCCACTCTGTATAGGGCTGCATAGACTTCTCCTATATGTGAACATGGAATAAGGGGTTATAAAAATGCCAGATCTGACATGAATGAAACTCTGAAAAACCATTTAAAATTCATTCATAGTATAGGAATATTACGATCTTTACGGGTACAGAAAATGCCAAATTGACAACTTCTAATAAATATGCGTCATTGCTTTCGGAGTTCATAGAGATTTTCCCTATTGGCTAAGTCCTGCAATTGTTTATTGCCTAATTGAATGGCCCACTAGTTCACTTAGCAACGTTCGTAGGCCTATACTTACTATATGGCTGATGATGATGAAGTATCGTACACTTGTCTCTCAGGCTGCCATTACTACAATTTCTATTCAATTGAAATCTATAAAACGATTTGATCTTCGTTTCGGAGCATCACTACTTGTTTTGAAGGTTAAGCAGTGAGGAACTAAGCTTATTAGCTAAAGGATCGCTGTGAATTCACTGGATTTCATCAGATGCTTGAAAAATAATTTGTTTCAAATTAATTATTTGTCGTTGAACTGAATGTTTTCGTCTTGGAGATGTTATCACACAACTCCTCGGGTGAGTTTATGATCATAATTTACAGTTACTTACAAACTTGAAAATTATTACACTTAGGACCTTGGCCCAAACCTCTGTATACATAATCATTGGGTGTTGTTCTCAGCTATAACTTTTATATATGCTCCAATAATTCGTGACAGTCTATAGCGCAGTTTTAATGGCCAGTTATTACTGGTTTTCTAAGTGTTCAAAACTTCATTTTTATGTTATTATTATAATTTGAGAATCGATATTATTACATGGAATTCCTATATTTTTATGGGTCGTTTTGCAGTGTACTCTTGTACAGTATGTTACAGAATGCGCTGCGAATTGGTACAAATACCGATACAGTATTGATACAAGTGTGCAGTGGCTTGAAAATTCGGGAAAGTTTGGAAAAGTACTTGAATTTTGAGCACTTTGGAAAAGTCGGGAATTAACTTGAAATTGGTGTTAAACGCTAGTTGATGCTGGAATCTAAAGATCTAATATGAAATCACTTTGGAAAAATATTGAGGTATTAAGTGACCCTTGAAATTCTTACATGAAATATGCTTATATAATTTTTTCCAGAAAATTCCCTGTACATCCTGAAACTTTGTATGGTTTTAACTACAGGCATATGAAAGTATATTATTACTTTACTATATTGCAACTTTTGACGATTTTTCTCTCAAGTATAGACATGAACTTTTCAACTTGATCACGATTGTCCATTGTTCCCGTATAGACTTCGGGTATAGGGTTAAAATGGGTTAATAAGAGTTAAAATATGTTGTGACCGTATTACAGAGGGGGTCTCATGAATTACGACATTATAATTACAGTTGTCCATACTGTTTCTCGGCAATTCTCCCGCAGTGACCACTTCTTTGTCATTTCTTATGCATATTTATAGGCAGAAAGAAGCAATGGGATGATTGTTCTCCCGTTTTTATGCAATTTGGGCCATTATCAGGTCCGGGTTTTTTGCCTCTCAGAAAAATTTAATGACTCATTTCCACGCATTTTCAATGTATACATTTGCACCCTTTTTCACTCTTTTTCTATGCACCATTCATTCTCGGACGTGCTGCCACTTTGTACTGCCGCACGCCATGGGGAATTTTTATCCCTAGGAATATACTTTGTGGGGGTTTTATTTGCCTTTTGTTTTCGTGTATATACACCACCGAATGAGTGAGTGCATGGCTTAAATATTATTACAAAGGATTTCGTTTTTCTCTTATTCAGTTTTATTTCTTTGTTTTTTTTTATATATTTCTTGTCACCTCCACCCCCTCACCACCCCTTTTCACTATTTTCGTCTTCTTAGTTTTATATTTTTTTTATTTTTTTTTCTGTCACCTTTTTTTAGATCCCCGACAGTGGACTGAAGTTAACATAGCTCAGTGGTTGTTCTGGGCCATCAAAGAGTTTAGTTTGGAAGGTGCCAGCCACCCAAATTTGGCTATGAAAGGCAAGGAAATGTGCTCACTGGATAAGGATACATTCTTATCATTGACACCTGCGTTTATGGGAGATATACTTTGGGAACATTTAGATATCCTTCAGAAAGGTAAGGCATCTTCCACCTTAGTTAACCTTAAACTTTGACCTGAAACTGTGACCTTATAACCCGCTTAACAAACCGTCAGGGGGCCATGAATTGAGGTGTAGCATTGAAGAATTCCAGGACTTTTATTTTTAACAAGGACTTATTTTGTAAAGTTAATATTAGTTTGACAGTGGCAGTGGAGAACACTGTATACAGTGCCCCTGGTGAAAAAAAATTATAGGGCAATATTATGTCTGCGAGAGTATATGGAATTTTATGTAAATGTATTGGGACCATATTATATATTGAAATTCTCAAATTATGGTACATAGAGGATATGGGCATATCCGTTGATTTATAGTCATATATGGAAATTGCCATTTAATAATTTGTCCACCTGGAGCCCTAAATTATCTAGAAGCAATTATGTGGTTTTGGACAGTTTTTCAGAGGCACCCTGTAATTGGACATTGATGTCCATGGGGGTCTTATACTATGTTGGCCTCCTGTGTTTCAAGTGTTTGTGTTAGGTATGCACGAAACCCCTAATTTAAACTCTTGGGGCCATTGACAAAGAAGATTTCGCAACAAAATTTGGCAGTGCTCATGGTTCACGCCCTTAAAATTGTCCGTTTCTGATGTTTGCTCTGTTTTTTTTTATCTTGATGGGACATTAGACTCTGTCTACACCTTGTCATTAAAAAAGGGAATTCAGATAGCATCGAGCATATAATAAATATATAGAGGCGCTATTACATCGGATGGCGTGGGGAGGATGTCTTCATGCATCACAGATCTTGGCGAGCCTATTGTCATCAGTTGGATTACAAATGAAAATGGGTTTTACCTGACTGATTCTAGGATTCATCGACGATGCCTGTTGCAAAAAACAGCCAAAATTACGGGCTGCTTTTGTAAATAATACATTGTTGTGCCACGGCTAGCAATACATTATTAACGTAGATATTCGGTCTAAATTAATCGCCCATGCGAACCATGATCTCGGCCATCACGCATTCAAGCGTTTTAGTAAAATCGCGGAGAATTTTTTTAGAAATTTTGCAAGTCTCCATTCGTGAACACAAGCTGCCATAGATCTGGGGCCTATTCCACAAAAGTATGGTCTTGTACTTGTAGGGATATGGAGTGATACTTGTACACTTGTACAAAAAGTACAAGTTGTTGTGTTTCACAGATAATATTTGTACAATTGTAATTTGTTAGACCATACCTTATAAGTTACGAGCAAATCTTGTCAGTTTACAAGTGTTCTGTTCCACAAAGGTATTGCTACTTGCAAATTGCTCGTAACTTGTAGTGAATTTGTTATAGGTAAATGATTACTTGTAAATTAAGTATAAAAAAGCATTTGGAATAGGAATGGAACGTTTTTAATTGAATAAACATGTGGTCCAGTGATAGTGAAGATCACTTTATCTGTTTTTGACAAACAGCTGCTAAATTTACCAAAAATTAAGCCCTTTCTAGCTCCAATAGCACAGAGAAGTAGCATTTTATTTTCTCGAGACGCCATTTTCTTTTCACCTTAGGCTTGTACTTTTGTGACATCACTTGTACACATTTACTAATAATTTACAAGTTGCTGAGATTATTGGTGGAATGCCATACTACAACTCCATATACTTGTAACTTAGTCACCTTTTCAGTAGTTGGACAAGTGCTTTTTCTATTTTTAGATTGACCTTGTGACCTAGGTTATTTTTGAAGTTATGTTAATGATATGGTAAAGGCTTAATATTGGCAAAAATGTGCTTCTCTAGGGACATGTTCCCTCTAAAGCCCTAAGTCCTGATCTTTTAGCACTGCACTATCCTTTGTACATTTCTGTAGTGTTTTTATACTTTTGTTTTCGCCGTTTACCAATGCACAAATAACCAGTTTAGGAATTTGTCAGAATGTATATGTAGTTTAAAGTTTCGAATTCACCTAACATTCAAACTAAAAGTATGGAAAATTTGTATGGAAAAATTTGCTAAACCAATTAGTACTGTCTATTCAAAATTGATTACTGATCTCCACTGAAGGCAACATGGTTTGCGCAAACTATGACATTTTCTGTGGCCAGAACCATGGTTTCGGCAACATATCGCCGATCACTCGGCAGGCGACCCGAATCAAAGGGAAAAAAATTACTTTACTGCGCATGCTCAGGCATGTGCTCAAATGCGGGCCTTAATGCTTGGATAAGCTCCATAAACTGGACACATTTATTCAACTTTCGGTGGGAATACCTGAGCATTCATTAGGGGTACTCAAACAGATCCCGAAATTCCGCAAGGGAGTTATTTGTGGCTCTTTTACACGTGCTGAATCAGTTTTTAAAATGACGCCTTCTAATTGGCTGCACCTACTGCAATGGGGCTTATAGAAATTCCGGAGAACAAAAGAGGTCTTAACAAGATAGGGTGAACCACGCTCATTTGTGCCCATTTCACAAAAGGCACTCAACTAGTGGACTTGAGCAGAGCTTCTACAGAGCTGATTGAACCAATAACGGCAACCATGTGTGGACTAAATTCAGTGATATGTTCGTTTGGGTACATCTATACTATTTCAGGTTTGTCTTTTGAGTGTTTGCATGTTAGCATGTTATCTTCAGTGGATATTCGGCATTATTATGGCTGTTAAAAATCAGCATTAAGAACCTGATATCGAAGGCACCATTTGTCGCTTGGAATCCGCATTCATTTGCATTGCACATTCATGTAAGAAAATTGAAGCCCCTTGATAGGACCCTCGGAGTGCCTTCGTTGCCCATTTTAGAGAGGTTGGGTTACGCATATATATATTCTCGTACAAAAGGAGAAAATAACATTGGGTGCGTCCTAGATATTTTTTTTTTCTGCTTGTTTGTTTGGCTTCGCACCGTAGCTGATCTTTGCGGGAAGTTGTAGATTTTCATAGGTTTTAACATACAATTGGTGTATGAAATAAAGGTGAAAGCATTGTAATGATGGCCCAGCAGGTCATACGATACGCCAACATCCCGCCTTTTATTTATTCTCACGATTCTGAACATTTTTGACATGGTTCACATTGATGCGCCAATGCATCGCCCGTTTTTCTTGTCTACAATGTATATTATCCCAGAATCGGAGCAGAAGGGGTTTTTGTGCACCCGGGTCCAGGGAGTTACGGCCCCACCTCACTAAAATTCCACCCAATACAAAAAAAAAACTATCCACCTTCATCACCTTTGCGAACGTGTGATATTATTGTCCGTTAATATTTATGAGATTCTAGTATTAGTTATCTCTGTTTAACTGGCATGACGTCTGATTTTTGCAATTCAAGTTGTTTTGACTCATTGTCAAAGATGGGAACTTGTACCTTGGCGTCTGGCCCCCCAATTGGACATTAGGTTGACCCACTTTTGACTCCCACACGCCCCATTTGGGGGTTCGCATAAGGTAGTGGTCTAGGTCTTAGGTCGAAGCGGTGACGTCAGAGGAGTAATACCATGGTAACGACTGATATGTCCCTTTGAATGCTCTCAACCAACATAAATTTCTTGTGTTGGATGAGTAATACTTTAACAACTTGTTGATACTGGTCTTAACTTAAAAATGAGTAATGCCTAGGCAACAACCCATATGTGTTACTTATTAGTCAAGTATTGAGTCACTTTTTGTTTTGTGTCAGCCAAGTACAAACAATTCAACGAGTCAAAACAAGAAGCAAAATCTTGATGAGCAGTTGGTCAATTTGATAAAATAATCCAGATCATTCAGTGTCCTTCTGCCAGTATAGTAAAGTCCAGTTTATCAAAACTGCAAGGCGTGAAACGGATAGGCTTAGCAACAGCTTTGGTGGTAATATGGTGTTTAGTACTTTAAATCTAATGCAAAACTAAGATACATTCATGTAAATGGATTATATTATCCTGTCTAGATCATCCTCACTTTCATTAACAGGAATCAAGCGATTAAGCGATTGGGATGCAACGAATTAAAATATTGACATAGGAAATTAATTGTAAACTACACTTTAGTCGCAAAATGGTTCGACAATAGGACTTCCTGACCAGAAAGGGATATGATTTTTGTCTGCGTATTGATTTCAACTAAATACTTACATTATGTGTCCTTATGACAGGTATTTCCATTCAGGTGTGGTATTGATTGAATCACTGCTTATTAGTGCCATGGAATGTCTGTATGGTGTTGAAAATATGTTCAGAATCGTGTTATAAACATGTTTATAATGCTATTTATTTGAAAAAGTTTTGAGGATTGGATAGTTTGGCAAACCCTGCTGTTGTATTTAAAGAATAATTGCTACATGTCATGACACTGAAGCAGTGGAATGTAGTAAATGCACATGTGTGGCTGATGGTTTTTACATGTGACTTCTGTGTATGTACATGTATATAAGGTCTTGTATCTGAAACTATTTCATCATAAATTCTTCCATCCGATTGGTTAGGGATAATTGTAGTGACGTAGTGCAGGTGGTCAAATAACGCATTGCGCATGCGCCAATCTATGGTTAGGCTGACAGGAACTCCACTTCGTGACTCTTGTGTTGTTCTATTTGATGTGGCCACGTGGTCCGCCCCTCCCGCATTCGACCCAATGTAAAATCATTTGCATGCCAGCACAACATAAATTGACACGGGTTCAAGATGGCTGCCCGCACATAATAGATCACCTATTTTGTGATACCTGATTTTGCATTGGTTAATCTGACCCAGGGATTTTGTCCCTATTCGCTAGTTTTTCTCGCTCGTGGGTCCCCTCCCCCTCAACCACAATTTTGGTGTCCCATACAAGGATTAGATCACGGTCACATGTTCTCTACCACTGGATTCCAATGGTTGTGTGGGTGGAGAAAAAAGTTTTTTGTTTTGTTTTCGGCAATAAGTTCCTGGTTTTGATTTTCCGAAAACTCGATTCCTAAAATCCGTTTTCATTTTTGCTCCCAATTCCCTCCGCATTTAATAAGTTTCGCGGCGGAAATCATTTTTGTAATGGAATTTTTCACATTTTCATACATTTATAATGTGCTTTTATGTTTAACGGAATTGCTTTCTTATTCGCGGATGTTTTGATCGCAGCCTATTTTTTAACCAAAAAGTGAGTATTTTTTCAACATTTTTACACCAATTTTTTTTCGCGAATCAATTGCACTCTCAGCACTGGAGAAAATGGTGTATCATAACTTGGATGTTATGATAAGATGGTCAAAAAGTAAATGTATTAAGTGATAAATGCTTTCAAAGATACTCTTAACAATTCTGAATTTTCACAGACAGAAACTTTAAACTTTTCAGAGTTGCAAACATGTTAAAACAAGACTATCTTTCAAAGCTTTCACCATGGCAGGTATTTGAATTAAGATTACCTTAACCCATACCACAGCTCAAGCTATCTCTCGTCTAAGCTGCATCTCAAGCTCAAGCTCAAACTTAAGCTAAATCTTGAGACGACATAAATTGGCTGTCTTCGCCATTTTTCTATGTAGCTGTGGTATGCATCTGGGACTTGAGACGCAGCTCAGTCTCAAGCTCATTCGATTTGAGTAATTGTGGTACGGGGGTAGATACCTTTCTTTGACCATAGTCCACGCTTGCATGATTTTTATACTGCTTTCATCTAGTTAACTTAATAGGCTTATCTTAGGTTCGAATAGTCAATCAAATTATGTAGTGCTCATTACCACTTATTTTATATTACTGCACAATTATCATAAATTGACTCTACCATGAACATTCAAAGATACTTGTTAATCCTGGCCCTAAGTTAACATGATTTTAGCCTTAAAATCCAGTATTCAAACATCAAATCATCAGTGAAACTGTATTAAGCACTATTTTACATAAAATTCACAGAAAATGCCCACAATATTTTCAAATACTTCGGCAGGATTCACCTGCTTTTGGGGATGTAATACAAAAAAATGATAAGGGGTTTGCAACTTTTGGAAGAAAATTATAAAATATAAACATATTCTGGTGTTTCGGAAAACATGGTGCATCAAAGGGGTTCTAATCTTAGCGGTCAGCATATGTCCTAATGTACCCTTGATCAATCCGGGTTAACAGTGGTATATACTTATAAGACGTTTGTCTAAAAGCACCTGTTGCCATATTACCTTTTTTCTCCCCCAGTTTTCAACTTTTCCAGTCGCCGTCTGGTGACTTTTAAATAAATTACTTTTGTCCAACTGTTATTTGGAATATTTTTTTTCCTGACCTATTCTACCTCGAAGAAAAAAGCCCCTTCTGGCATTTAAGGCTGACCCTGCAGCCTTTTCTTAAGTTTATTGACCATCTCCTGCAAAATCCCCCCTTGACTTGTTAAACAGATGGCAACCATGTCCTTGCCTAGCATGTATTCATAAAGTTGATTTATTTATCAATTTCGTCACTCCCCAATATCCCCGAATATCATCTGTCCAGTTATTAGTGTTGGTTGGCACTCGTGGTGGATTTTTTTATATTTTTTTTTTTACCTCGGTGTATTTTCAATTTCGGCCTATTTTGCAACCAGGTTAAACAAAGCTCGTTAGCGAACATTTGCAACGAAATCCTTGACCCGATATTTACGTGAAACTTTTTTGTTTGTTTTGTTTCTAAGGTTGGGAAACATGGCGATTGTGTTGTTATGGAAATAACTCGTAAAATTAATATTTTAATTTAATTCGTCATAAATATGCCAATTTAAAGAGTGACGAAAAGTTTTGAAATGCTCGTATAACTACTTGTCCCTCTGTGACTGAGTCATACATTATAAGTTTTCTTATGTCTGATTGCACCATGTTTCCTTAAATTTAATCGACCAAAAATCCTTGCTCGAATAATAACTTATAACCGGTTGCATCTTTTTTTAAATTTATTTAAATGTAATCTGCCTTAAAAATTAACTTTTTAAGGCACTGGATATAAAAAAATCCAACAAAGTTTCTCATTATATTTTAGTCTATAAAATTAATGAAGCATGATGTTAACTTCTCATTAACTTGGTAAAATTCTTCGTTGTGTATGATATTGAATTCTTAGGTTATGATATATTTAGACATGCCATTATAGTTATGTTCACAGTATTGCATTAATTTAAACATGAAACACTGTATATTTAATACAGTACATGGTCACCGGTAAAGTTTTATTGATCTAGGGCTTAATTCGTATATTTTTATGTTTGAAAGTTTTTCGGATTAATCCATAACTCGTTCTACATTTCCTTATGACCTTTTGCATTTATCGATTTCTACTTTAAAAATTATTAAGATAAAAGAAATAACTGAATGTTGTTTGATCATCGTGCATTAAACATCACGTTGGTTTGTTTAACGTTTTAATTTAGTTTGACTCAAAGCTATTCAATTCCGATATATGCTTGTCATTTCCGGCGTTTCCCCAACATATATTTGTATAGGGATTTGTTGTGGGTTGTTCAATATGGCCGCACATTGGAAAATGGTTTAAGTCCATCTCTAATTATAGTTCATGGTACGAACTACAGGCTTAAGACCACGTTTTTGGGAAAAATTATGCTGCTTCAGTCTAGTTAAAAATGTCTTATGAACTCTGTGAATTTAAAAAAATCTCATGTCTTTTTTTTCATCCATTCCAGACGTTGATAAGCAAGTTGCATCCCTGGAAAACGTCCCTGCAAATTTTTACGAATCCGTTTGTATGCCGGACTTCAACGAATTTCTGGAGCAAGGAGGCTATCCCATACCTGAACACAAAGTAGCCTCCATTATGAATAACAATAGCAACAGTAGTAGCAATAATAACAATAACAACAATCCAATTTTCATGGATGGTAAGTCTTTCAACTTTTTCTTATATTTCGTGTATTTTTTTTTGGTAAATTTCTTCATCTTCTCCCGACAAGGAAGCGAGACTGAAAAGGAAAATTTTGACTTCTTTTTATTAGTATTATTTTGGAAATTTACGGAAATTTAAATTTCCTGTGCTTTATTATTATTACTAATGTTTAAACCCATGACATTTACACGAAGGAAACTTACCCTCGGTAATGTAACTAGTTCTTTCTTAGGGCTGATTTAGTCATAGACTCATAGGTGGCACACTGTAGAAATATTCATATGCATAATGTCACAAAATTATGTTGGTAACCAAAACTTGAGGTCATTCGCATTCGGGTGTTGAATTTATTACGGTTTTATCACAAGTTTATGAATATGAACTGTAGTTTAGGACAAATTTGATATTGTTTTAACGCTCGTAGGTGGAGATTTTTATATACATGTGTATGGGGTATTTTGTGCTATACACAGGAAGTCCATATCCTGCTTTTATTCCCCAATAGATGTATATACTTTTTTTTAATTAAAACGTAAAGGAAGGAGCGTATTTGACCGACTAAATACGACCTTTTGAAATAGGGCTTTGAACTCCTATTTTGCACGGATTTATTCATAAATGCACGGTTAAATACTATTGTCACCCGTTAATGATATCGATATCCGAAATCTTGTATTTTTATAAAACATTGGTGGCGACTTTATTGCTCCAGGTTTCTACAAAGGGGTCTAAAACGATGACCATCAAATCTAATTTTGCCCATATTCAAAATTGTGTCCAGTTTTAAGCCTACAACCAGTTACTATACGATCACGCAGCTACCTTAAAGGCCTGAGCCACCTGTATGAATGAATTTGTGTAGTAAAAAGCTAAATCGTGAGCAGATATTAATAAATAATGAGGAAGGGGCTTAATATCATCATGGGGGCTTCCCCTTTCCGGTCCCATTGAGTGCGTGGGGGGAAGAGACAATGTGAGATTTTGGCTGGATAAATCGAGGGGATATCAAGGGCTATTAAATACAGGTAAATGCGTGTGACGTAGGGAAGGTTTCCTGCCCAGATGGTATGAACTTTTCACGCCTTCTCTGTGTTTTTGCGGCGAACTTCCTCTCTCTATCCCTCCCTAAACCTAATGGCCCATTTCCTTTGCTACGTGACCATGCATGGACCAAGCATAGGATATTGATGAAATTTAAGGGAGACAATTAAGTAGTTTTAGATTAAAGTTATTTGGATCTATGGCACCTGGCTGCCAAAACTCACATGGGTTAATCAATGCT
The DNA here is from genome assembly GCA_034696685.1 of Julus scandinavius. NCBI lineage: Eukaryota > Metazoa > Arthropoda > Diplopoda > Julida > Julidae > Julus > Julus scandinavius. The sequence continues at coordinate 11,630 of JAQGAE010001260.1, forward strand.
TGTTATGAAAACTGAGTTTTATAGTCTGGTAATTGTGTACGTGTTCTTAAATTAATTTATGCTTAATGTTGGATAATTAATGCAACATAAGGATGAAAATTTTGTGTAGTTGAGTTAATGTATTTAGACCTCTAACTTAGCCAAGTTTTAGTCCAGAATTTTCTGTGATTTTGAGTTATGAAATTAATGAAGTTAACACTATTTAAATCAGTTTTTTTCCAATGTTCTTTGTATCAAATATGTACTCACGAACTTTAATTTGTGTACAAATAGAAACAAGTTTCACCATTCCTTAGATTATCTAGTGGTTTAGATTAGATTTGATAATATAGATATGCGCTCCTTTATTAATGAAGACCAGAATTCAGCCGTTTTGATAGGATTTGCATAATCCTTTCACATCTGCTTTCCATAAATAGCTTATACAACTGGAGAATAGATGGTAAATTAATCCTTTCACATCTGGAAAATAGATGTCGCCACCAAAATATGTAATTGTTTCCTATACAATCTCATCATTCCTTAGATATCTTAGATTAATCTTAATCTTTCTTTCGATTATTCAGTCATTTACTTTAGATTTCATTCGACTCACTGATTAATGAGGATCAAAATTCAGCCATTTTGATAGGATTTGATTAGATATGATTAATTCTTTCAACAAATAATCAATACGTTCCATAAATAGCTTATACAACTGGAGAATAGATGGCGCCACCAGAAAATGTAATGGTTTGCTATACAATCTCATCATTCCTTAGATTATTCAGTAATTTAGATTAGATTTGGCAGTAGATATGCACTCCTTTATTAATGAAGACCAGAATTTAGCCATTCTAATAGTATTTGATTAGATATACTTAATCCGTTCACCCCTATACATATGTATGTTCCATGAATTGCTTGTGTAACTGGACAATAGATGGCGCCACCAAAATATGTAATGGTTTCCTGTGGTAAAATCCTGACATTGGCCTCGAAACACATAAAGCGGTCTTAATTTTAATGATAAGCAAGTTTTCCATGCATTTCTTATTTCTGTGCATCTTTGGCACGACAAATAACGCTCAATTTGTCAGTTGCGTGCATTTCTGTGTCAGTAAGGGAAGAAATAATATAAAAAAAACGAAAGTGGTAGCAGATATGGTATCGTGCCCATGTGCGTTTTCTAACCGCTCAACTGCATTTCAATGGGAGTTTTCCTTGTGCAGGATTCAAATGTGTATTCTCTACTCGTATATACAATATAGTAAGTTGGAAATTTGTGAGTGAAAATGGCCGACCCTGGCTCGCTTCTTGTCTTGAAATCTTGTATAGTTCAGTGGAGCGAGTGAATGCCATTGTAATATGTGGGATGAGTGTTCACGTTTGGGTATCACCAGTGTTAATACCCGAAAAAGTGCATATCAGCTATTAACATTCAGCCGTTTTACGCAGGAATAAATGCTAGAAGACCAGAATGGACCAGGGTGGAGTCGATAAGATTTTGTGGATACTTACGTAAGCTTCCTATATGTTCAAAATGATGTTTGGGTAATGTCCACCATGCATATGCACTCAGCACTTTAGTTTACAATTATCTCCTTAAGGTCACTATAATCCTATAGACGTGTGTACCTTATAGGTCCTTATTTAGCTTAAGAGGGATTACAACCCTATCCTTTTCAATGGGTCAAATTTGCAAAGATATTCACAGTTAAATAAAAATAAAAATAATTTAAAATAGATTAATAAATCAGCAAAGGCCCAGTCTTGTCATTTTTCAAAAATCACTATTTTAAAGTTTAAAATGACAAGACTGAAGAGCCCTTGCTGATTTATTAAGCGATTTTAAACAATTTTTTATTTTTATTTAAACTTTTTTTTATTTAACTGTGAATATCTTTGCAAATTTGATCCATTGAAAAGGATAGTATTGTAATCTCCTCCCTGAAAAATAAATTTTTGGCATCCGTTGAAAAATGCCCGGATGGAAAAATTGTATATATGGTAATTATCAGAAATTAGGCATGTATGGAAATACATATATACAGTGTATGGCCCATTGTATACATGTAGATCTTCTGAGAGATTTATCAGGTTATTGTTTATACTGATTTAACAGAATTTCCAATGTTTTGTCTACTTTAATGTTATAGTTCATTTTAGAGACTCGTAAAATTATTTCCCGATAGTCTCTTTATTTTTATAATGGACTGAAAAAGACTAAAACAAAATGGTCGTAGTTATTAGACGGTGAGAATTTAATGTTCTGGTGAAGTTATTTTTGGTGGATCGCTTGACCCCAAGAGTAACACCAAATTTTAATTGACCAATTCTCACAATCGTATAAATGCTTTGTTCGAGAAAATCGAATTCACATGAAGTAAACTAGGTATTTATTGTTCCTAGAAATAAGTTGGGTATGCGTTGTTGCGAATCCAAATTTCGCAATCGTTTGACTCATCAGGAGTTTTTTTTCGTAATCCAGTCTCGATTAGATTGTGTTAATGCCAAATCGAAATACTGTAAGGGGCTTAGGGGGAACGCCCTGATTTACTGTAGCTGAACATTTACAGAGGGATGATACCCTTAAAATCGGCCACGAATCTATTGTGGGAGCTTTTAAATAAACTTTTGATGTTTTTTTAAAAAAAAGGGTCATTTGTTCACCCATTTCTGCCATTAAAAATATGCGTTTGTTTACTCCTACATGGTAAATTGCAGTGGTCATACATAGCCGTTGTTTCGTTGTGTGTGTAAATAATATTCGCAATATATATATATGTAGGTTCTAAAAGTAGTTCACGTAAAGAAGCTTCCGGAAGTCGTCCTGCACAACAGAATGCACCTTTTGTTGTCCGCAACGGGAAGTCCATAGAAAGTGCCTATCGAACTGTTTCGGGTTTTGTAACGCTTGGATTCTTTTAATATAACAAACAAAAGGGTCCTATCGTGAGATCACCCACAATTGGAAAGATGGCCAATTTTGTCTTGTCAATCGAGGCGCATTCCCACTAAATAAAATCCATAAAACCTTGGATTATTTTTTCGTGCAGGTTGAACCAAACAGAAATGCAACCGAGCGAACAATAAAAAAGACCACTTGAACAAATGCAAACATTTGATATGCATTAACGCCGGAATCAACAAAGGGTTTCGAAATAAAATTATATTTTGGCATTGCTACGATTTTATTGGCTTAATAATCTGACTAACCAAGAATCATTGGTGGCTGAAATTTACTAAACTTAGCCGCCGCCATGTTGGTTCTGAAATTTGTAGCCGCCATCTTTGTATTTTAAATTAGGGATTAACTTTCAAAACTTAAATTTTGTTAATGATAAAATTGGGTGTTTTAAAGAAAATTGAACATTTTTGATCCATGCAATTAGACATTTGAATGCGCTTAGGGGCCATTCAAAAAGAACGTCCTTAAGAGGGGGTGGGGGTCCGCTTGCATGTGGGCAGAGGGTGGGGGTAACCACCCATTATGGACGTCCACTAATGATGGTATTTTTCAGGTTTTTAGATTTTTTTAAAATTAAGTTTTAAAGGCCGATGAAAAGGGAAATGGGTACCAGAAGAAATATGTCCCCAGTCCCAAATGTACTTGAATTTTTAAAACCTCGGGAAAGTCAGGATTTATGCCCAACTTTGTGATAAACACCAATTTTTCGCTGGAATTTCCCTTCGAGGTCAGGAAATTTCCATTAATAAGAAAAATCTGGAAAAATGTCGTGGAATTGGAAATAAGGCGGATGCTTGGTAATTATAGGATGGGCCTTTGTATGTTCCAACAAATTTTCTGGATACCCGACTATTTAAAAAAAAATAAGGACGTCTATGAGGTGGGGGAGGGGGTGTCTGGGTAAATTGGACACCATGTGGACAGGGAGTAGGGGAGGGGGTCAATTTTTGAAGGAATTTCGGGGATGTCCACTTTTATTGGCCGCTTAACCATTCGATTTAAATCTGTTATTGATTTTGAGTACATGAGTATATAAATATTAGATCCATGCACTTTTTAGACATTAAACTTCTAATCTTAAGATTCCATGATAAGTTTAATGTACAACCTGGAACTTGAATTGGAAGGCAGGTTTAGGAAATCTAAAACATGATATTTTTAAACTTTTTTACTAATTCGTAAATTAGTATTTAGTAAAAAAAAGTTTCAAAATATATCTTGTTCGATCATGCAATTCGATCCAATTAGAAATTCACGGTTTTACATCACTGGTTCCAACTTTTTAAGAGTTTAATAAGTTAGTGAAGGTTCAAACTGATAAATGCATCGATTTTTGATAAAATCACTTCTCAATGTCTTAATATTGAAGTCCCGCACATTATTATATTGTCTCAGCATCACTTGTCTCACTGGTCATTTTGCATTTGAGTTAATTTGAATTTACTTTAATCATATTCAATTGATTAATTGTATTTTCTCTTGATTTGAAGGTTATAACCACATAACGGATTCCATGCACACGCTCAATGAAATTCCCAACGAAGAGCAAACTTACGGAGTTCAGTACGAAGATACGAATGATTATCAGAGCTTAGATGGAAATTCCGCAACTAATGGATACATTGAAAGCAGTCCTGAATTCTATTCGGCAATGATGCCAGAATCCAAATACCAACCACCTTATCCTGGAAAACAATTTGCGAGACGTAAGTACACCTGACGTTTTAGACATTATTATCTCTACTAGTCTTGAGACGTCTCAAGACTGAAATATTAGGATAATTTGATAATTAATCAAAGGACATGGGAACGAAGGGTTTTTCAAACACGAATTTCAACGACCCCATTTAGTTTTAAGGTCAGTGTTAAACTCAAAAACGCGATTATAATATCAGTGTCCATCATCAACAAAACACAATTGTTGTTCTAAGCGAAAAATGTGTCAGAGGACAAAGTTTCGAGTTCACTATAAAGGGCGAAAATTTGTTTTATCTACGACTGTGATAATGTTTTTGGGATTACTAATGTAAGGGTACAGAGACACGTATACTTAATATAGTGAGCATATTGGAATAGAACGTCTACACATGGACATCTTGAAGGGTCAAGAGTATCCTAAAGTGTATTTTTCACGGTTTGGCCTCTCAAAATTTTTTTCTCCTCTAAATAATGTCATATGACATACATGTCTTTGCGCAATAACAGCGAGAAAACTTCATATTTACGATATATGATGGCGAGAATACTTCTTTTGCACTTTACAGCCAGGAACTGCGAGAAAACTTCTTGGTTACAGTATGGCGATCTTTCGCGAGCCCTCACGAGGCTCCGTACTATTTTTGTGTTAAAATCACCAATGTTCCAATGGCTCTATAGGTCTTTTTAACACACAAAAATTGTACGGAGCCTCGTGAGGGCTCACAAAGGATTATTATGCTATTAACATAAAATTTTAGAACAGCACGTGCATGTGCACATGCAGTTCTTAATCTCGTGCTTATTTGGAATTTTTGTTCTATTGTTGGAATGTTATTATTTTTGGAATTCTTGTCAAGTTCAGTTTCTCATAAGTTATTGTTGTTTAAAATAAATACTTCACACGTAACTTATCGTTTAATTTAATTTGGAAGTTATTTCTACATCCAATGGATTATATCAGAACATGAAGTTTTCTCGCTGTTTTATGCCATAAACATAATGTTTTCTTGGTGTTCGTTAACACAATTTGGCTGTGGCGCTGTATGAAGATGACGGTGCTCCTGTGAGATTTAATTTCCTCCAATTTTTTTTTGTACTCCTAGCTTATGATTAATAATGGGCTATTATTAATTTTTTTGCCCCACTCTTTTGCCTTTATTGAGTGAATTATCGTTGCTCGAAGGCATTTTGATGAAGGACATGCTCGCAAGTTTCGTGTGCTTGCCCCGTGCGTGTTTCTCAAGCCCGGAGACCATTTCCCACGCCTTTCGGCAAGGGAACATTATCGTGGTCTTCTGACACCTTGCTCAAAACTCAGCAATTTAGTAGCAAAAATGACGTTTAGGAACGACCCCCTAATTTGGCCTTGTGCCTTTGGACATGCGGTTCACCGACTTAGGCTGGGGGCGCTACTTGTGATATGCCCTTTATTCAGGGTATCTCAAAAACTATATCAACCTTTTGATATATATACAATCTAGATTGTAGAATTTTCGAGTTTGGAGACTTCTGGATTTTCATTAATTTCTCGAAGTTCTTTCCCCAACATTCAATTCAAAAAAGTTTAGGTGTAGTCCTAAAAGTTTAAGCCTATTTTTTTCTTTGCTTTTCCAATTTAATTTAAGCTTAGCCAAATCTGTTCCGCTTAATTTATGCCTGTATGGATAGCATTGTTGGACTAATTTGCCATACAAAATCGATAATTAAGACAATTTTCGGTTCATTTTTGCTATGGAGTTTCTCCTCCAACCTTGTATGATGCGAAGCGGCGCCAGGCTTCTTCCGCCATCTAGTGGCGGAGTTTAGAAACCTTTGCCTTTTTTTTAAATTTTGGCGCGTAATTTGAAAACTTTTCTGTGAAACTCATTTACAACGTTCACTCTTGACACATCAATCGCGACTCTTTAAAATATCAACTAAGTTACTTTTTACTTAATCACATTTTAAGATTAATAGTTAAAAAATAATCCAGTTAATAAATTGTGTATTTTAGCTGTGATATTATTTTAATAAGAGGCTCATAAATCTTGTACAACAAACTGCACAACAAAAATGGGTGCCCCTAGGCTTGAAAATCGGGAAAGTACTTGGATTTATAATAGTCTGGAATTAATTATACTTGAAATTAATATGGGAGGAAAATTTCTGTTCATCTGAAAAAATTCTATTGTATACATGTCCTCTTGTGCATATTTTTGCAAATTGTGCATGCAATTATTTTTCCTCTAACTCATCTCTGGCATATTTTTATATTTGTACTTTTTAGAGAGGTTTATGCATGAACCAACCTTTAATGAACAATACAATCACTTCGAACCACCTTTTCAAACTGTTCCCACTTCAGTGCCCACAACCGAACACTGGTCTCCGCCGGAACTTCAGCAGGGAGTTTTGCCACCTCATCATCACCCATTCCTGCCTCATAGGGACTCTCATACGCCTATGGGACACCACCTAGGGCCGGATTCGAAGCCAGTGATACAGGCTGCGGTACTGGCAGGTTATTCAGGTAAGGGGCAAGAATTACATCCTCCCTAATCGAATTTCTTACGTTTAGGAATTTGTTTTCATTTTCAACTTTTTTGTTTCTTCACTTTCTTAGGAAGTGGACCCATTCAGCTGTGGCAATTTCTTCTGGAACTTCTCACTGATAAGTCGTGCCAAGGGTTTATTAGTTGGACTGGGGACGGTTGGGAGTTCAAACTGACCGACCCGGACGAAGTGGCCCGAAGGTGGGGCATTCGCAAAAACAAGCCGAAAATGAACTACGAGAAGCTGAGTCGCGGACTGCGCTACTATTATGACAAAAACATAATCCACAAAACTGCGGGTAAGAGATACGTGTACCGTTTTGTGTGTGACTTGCAAACTCTTCTGGGATACACGCCGGAGGAACTGCACAACATGGTGGATCTGAAACCGGAGAAGAAAGACGACGAGTGAGACGTTGTTGGTGAAAAATAAAAAAATGCACTATTTTTATACATTTCGCAAACCTAGAAATTTTATTATATCAAATCCTTCTCTGTGATGAATTTTACTGGTCGAATGAACAACATTGTCGTCTCGACAGCGTGTGCGCAGATCAACGTGGTAAGACACTTGACGGCCATTTTGCTTTTCCAGTTCTCGAATAAGTCTCCAGGAGGAGCTTCTAGCACGCGAGTCTGCAGTTGGTCACATGTCTAAGGAAAACAAATGGGGAGGATGCAGCAAATACAAAGATGATTGGTGCACTGAATTCTGTTCAAAAAGCCGATTGGTCACAGCTGGCACTGAGACGAATAATCTCTACTCGAAGACGGATTTCTGGACGTTGTGCCGTTTCTGTTGTTTGTATTTGTTTCGTTAACAAGTTTTATAAAATTTTCACGAGTTTCAGGTGCTGAAATCGAGTTGTTGTTACCGGGGCGATAAACGGGTTTTACGCCGAATCTCTTCTTTACGTTGAAAACGCACATTTTGATAAAATGTTTTTCAAAATTTTACAAAAGTAAGGTCGGCATTGTTGCACTTGTGTAACTTTTGTCATTTTTTCATTCGAAAACACAGGGTATTTTTTAAAATCTTGCCGTTTTGCTACATGCAACACTCGCTGTCTTTGTCAAATGTTTCACTTGGTTTGAAACATGATTAATTTAGAAATTAAACGTAATCTTTATCACAAAAAAAAATAACATATTAAAGTATTATTTTATCCCGCAGATGACATTGAGCAAATGAGCTATTAACCAATCGAGCCATTGCTCGGATTCGCTGGGTCCAAGATAGCTGACACTTGGAAGAATTAATTACCGTATTTTACGGACTATAAGACGCACCTTAATTTAAGCAATTTCACCTGAATTTTTGGAGGCAATTTTTTGAAGAAAAAAGCGCGTCTTATAGTCCGTAAAATACGGTATTAATTTTCGTTTTCAGTGCAAAGTTCAAATTTGGAATAAATTCAAATTTTGAAAACTTGTAAAAATGCAACCAACACGTGACTATTACCGAGCTGTCAAGCCTAGTAGTTAACAAATTTGTAATTTTCAGACTTTTCATCATTAACGGGTTAACCGCTCACGGTATAACCTGCTCACTCGCTTACTTGCTCAATTGCTCATCAAAAGCTTAAACAAAACGTTTTAAAAAATAATTTGGGGGAAAAAGACAACAATTGGCACAAATGTTCAGAATTGTATCACGAATTGGTCCGTCTATATGAAGTCATTGATGAAAACAGCAATGATGAAATCTCACACCGAATCAAAGTGTCGAGTGTGTAATGTAATGTGAGTGCATCACTCCATGAATTCATTTATTCCAAAGAATTTTTTTTTATTAATATTATTATTATTCGAGTTATTAAACTGCGTGTAAGTATTTGTAATTGCTGAAACAGTTTTACTTTTTTTGCTCCCTGCGTGCTCATCGGTGAAGCGCAACAATCAAATAATGAATCCCTGTAACCATATTGGGTTTATCAAAGTTTTTTTTAAAAAAAAAACCATCGTGTTATAGTAAATTATAAACAAATGTTGTTTTTAGAGTGATTTTAAACATTTAAAAAAAAATGAATCTTTGGCGATAGAGGATCAGTGTATTATTATTGTACATGTACGTATACTTTTTAATATGTATTTTTGCACCCTTTCGATTCATATCTCGTGAACTTTTGTGCTACTTTTAATAATATTTAGGGGTCAGTGAGGGTCTTGCACTAGCACTCCTATGTTTATTTCATTGTTTTGACACTGTGTATGTTCTCAAATATTATTTTTTTCTCTTTTTTGCCATATGAAGAAAAGTGCCTTCACGTTCATTTTTTCCATTTGTTCATCGCAAATTTTGAATGTGTTTTTGTTGTTTTTTCTACTGGTTTAGAAAATGTGTGTTGGGATCTTTGGATGCCCTAATCAGAAATGGGAAAAGTTGCATAATTTATACAATTACAACTTACGAAAGCAATAGTAATCCGCAATTTAAGTACAATTTATTTACATGTAAATATGCATGTAATTTAAGGTGAATACAGTGATTGTATCGTGTATCGATTATACGACTAACCCTGTGATTGCAATTATTATGTAATTTTTCCATATAAGGGCGCCAGAAGTCGTGTTTTCTCAGAGTCATTCTCTAAATGATGTCATAAAGTCACATAAATGGGGTTTCTGCAACTGGTGATCCACCCTATAATTTTGGAATACAAAGATTTCACTTAATTTGTAATCGTTTATTTATGAAAATGAAATGCGGGCATAATCGGGCTAGATACCCTCGAGTCTTTGGTTTAAACATAACTACTCGATGTAATTAATCGGATAGTAAAGCTGATAAAATCTATAAAAAATGAATTTCAGAATGTGTGCATGTAGGCAAGAGTCAAATGACTGAAATTTGAATTTCAGGTTCAAATTGATTTTTGTTACATATTTTAATATGCAATAAGGCAAAGTAAAAGAATATGTCAGGATTAAGATCTTGTCTGCCAAAGTTTTTAATAATGAGATTATTCTAGTATGAATGCATATTATTTCATAAAGGATGTCTATTTACAGGTTTGTTCCAAAAGTGGGATTTGAGTAAATGAAAAGATTAAATCGATGAAAATAATTCACGTCGATATATAAACATGTATTTATCAAATTTGTTTGGACCTCACGGTATTATCGAAATCTCAAATATGACTCTAGTAGAAAATGGACAAAAAACTGCTTATGCTTTTACTACTTATTTTTGTTGTAATTTTACAATAAATTTTGACCCTTGCTTACACAGATTTTATAAAAATTAATTATTTGAGGTGTTGTTTTGGCCAAAGTTATTAGTCTTTAATCACTAGTTGAATTCTTCTTTCCAGTATTTCATCATTTTATGTATACTGTATATATATATATTTTGTATTTGTGGTTTATAGCAAAAAGTGTGCATGTTTTTTGTGTAAATGTGTGGGATGAATGCGAATCACTCATCATATTGCTTTTTTTTCTCTTTCAAGTATTTTTTTTTCCATCAATTATTTACTTAGATTGGGCTCTTTATTATTATTAATATTATTACTATTAATCGTCCAATCCATCTTTGATATTGTATTTTATACTGTTGATGGTAATCGTATAGATTTTGATATTGTTGAAGTCACAGATGGCGCTGCGAGCCTGATTGTAACTTAATTACCTCCCGTCTTCATTTTTTCCTAGCATTTTGTGATGATCTAAACTTTCATCTTATTTTTCTTGCATTTTCAATTGTTTTATTTAAATTTTGCTTTTTAAGTGAAGAATTTTAATCTTTTCTGCCATTTCTGAATAAACGCTTTTTATAACTCAAATATTTTCAAAATTTGTGTTTGGGGAAACTGAAGTTTCTGACAAATGAAATGAAATTTAAGAGCAGGGTATTTTAATAGACAGGGTGCTTCAAAATTTGATTAGTTTTAATTTAATATATTTCAGCGCCAAATTTGTTGGGTGAAAATATTCTTCATAATTTTAATTTTTAATTTTTAAGACTCAATTAAAACTATGGCATAAAATCCTATATAAACGATGACCTTTTTCACCATTTTTATGTCTATATTTCTATTGTTCTTTGCATTTTTAGCGACGAGCTGAGCTTTAATTTAATGCATTTGTTTTATTATTTTCTAATTAAATGTTTTATTTGTCATCGTTAATGACTGAAAGACAAAATGTGACTCTTTTTCTCTTCATTTTTTTGTTTGTTTCAAACTATGTCTTATTTGTCGTAGGCCTATTAGTGCAATGCTAAGCCCAGCCCATTTGTAATAGGACATTTTGAAGATGACCATGATTGTATCATATTTTTTTGGAGTGCTGGTTTAGTTTTCTAGTGTGCAATGACAATGATAGTAATGATTGAATTTTAAACTATGTTGACATATTAAAAACCAGTGCTTATACAAATATCAATTTCGTCTAATTATTTGTAGCCTTGTGAGTAGTTGAAAAGATGATTTTTTAGATTTTATGAAAGTGGATGATATTCAAAATATGCAAATCAGAGCACTATGTTTGATGCGTAACTATGAATAACGTCACTTGAGTACGTGGACCTTGGACTCTCAGCAACCCCAAGAAGAAGTTGACGGGCATGTGACCCCGTAGCTATTCATTTAGTCCAGGTGTCGTCGCATGGAGTGGACGCAGGCCTTTTGTTTTGTCAAATGAAGTTATTAATAGACAAGGTAAGTTACTTTTCTATAGTTGCGTTTTCTTACATTTTGAAATCACATGCAGAGTATGAAATTTCACTGGTTTTGAATTGAATGAAATAGTTTTTGTTCTGAAGATAAGATTTTTTATGACACTTGACCATTGCCAGTGTTTTAACCAATCGTTAGGGGCTATTTAAAAAGTACGTTCTCAAGAGGGGGGGGGGGAGGTCATGTGAACACCATGGGGGAAGAGGGGGAAGCCATTTTTTGGACGTCCAGTCGTCCACTAAGGATGGTATTTTTCAGCAGTTTTTTGCGTTTCTGTTTGATTTGAGTTTTAAAGGTCAGTGAAAGAGGAAATAGACATCAACTTGCCCAACTTGGTGTTAAACACCAATTTTATGCTGGAATTTCCCTTCGAGGTCAGGAAATTACCGTTAATCAGAAAAATCTGGAAAAATGTCGTGGAATTTGTAGGGAAGTGGGTGTTTGGAAATTTATAAGGTGGGCTCTATGAGTGAGGGAGGGGGGAGAGCAGAAGAGGGGGTCTGAACTGAAATTGACACCATGTGGACAGGGGTTAGGGGAGGGTCAATTTTTGAAGGAATTTCGGGGACGTCCATTTTGAATGGCCCGTTACAGTTTCACCGGTTTATAAGGTATGGAAGACCTTCATATAAATGAACGAAAATGTCCTTAATTTAATATCTTTGTCATTAGAGTTGTAATATCATATCACTTTGAACCTAGTTTAAGACTTTATTATTAAACTAGAGATAAGATTTCTAGTGGTAATGATTATGGTTAAGGACTTGGTCTTTTGAGTTTCATTAGTTTATAAGACACTGAAGACTACCAACATTTTCTTAAGATGACTGTGACGTCGGTTGTCGTATCAGGTGACTTAGAATATCTAGACTAGTGTCTTACAACTTTTTCAATCAAGGCACACAAAATGTCTTCCACTTTAAGGAAAACCCCGATTTAACATTCACGGTACTTACGTATTATCCTAGACTACCTCAAAATGGGACTATACAATGTCAGATCGGATCCATCATACTGACCTAAC
>JAQGAE010001261.1:0-24506 GCA_034696685.1 Julus scandinavius
AAACAATTTTTATTTTTATTTAATCTCTTTTTTGTTTGGCTGTAATTGTGTTTTAAAATTTCACCCATTGAAAGTGACAGGGTTGTGATCCAGCTTAATGCGCCTAGAAGCACACCAAAATCGAAAAATTGCAATAACACGCATCATTTTCTAAAACTTTGCACTGATTTATTTTGAAATTTTTTTGTGTGGACATGTGACTAAACCCTACCAAAAACTTCGCCCTTTGAAAGCGATTAGTCATTGTAGTAACTGAATATACCCATACCTTGCTTTACGGCCTAGATACTTTCCGGAAAAGTTGCCCGTAAAGCGAAAAAGCCGTATAACGAATCAATTATTTCTGCATTGTGATTTCAATTTTTTCCTTTTTTTTATAAACGAAGTGAAACCTCATAAGTTGTTTCATTGTTAGCCAAATCCGACCTTGTTTGTGCAAATTGTGGTAATTTATCCAATTGTTGGCCATTTTATTTAATTACAGCATTTTTTTGGCCGTTATAACGAAACATTCTGGGCCGTAAATTGAAAAAGTGTCATAATTAAAAAAGGCCGTTATAGCGAAAGGACGTATAGCGAGGTATAGGTATACTGCAGTGTAACAAGTCACATGACTTCATGGAAGAATAGGTAACATACAAATTTGCCTTTAAATATATATATCTGGAAAAACTATTTTACACACACAAAGTTATTTACCAAAACGGTTTTCAAAATTCATGGAGCTTTCGCAGGGCAAAAAAATCGATATATTGGTGAAAGAGGCTGAAATTGCGGCGCTTTATCAGAGAAAATATCACCAAATCCGAAGATTAAATAAGCAACAGTTTTGGGGTACATTAAAATAGCACACGTTACGCGACATGATTATCATGCTTAAGTTTGTAAAGAACTGCCAAAATATACACAAACCCTAAATCAAATTAAAATTCACGAAATATCAAGGTCTTTAGTGACAATCGTTTTGCGTCTCCATCAGGAACCCTTTTATTATTTATATAGGACATAACGGAACCCTTTAAATATTGTTTACCAAAATCACAAGTGGGAAACTTTGTTTTTTTCACAGAACCTTTAATCTGGGATTAGGTGCAAGTTGCAACCAAGTAGATTTAATAAGATTTAAGCTACATCCTACCTGCTGTTGCTGTAAAATAGAATTCCAAACTGCACGTTGTTAAAGTCCAAAACAATCGATGTGGGACGACACGAAGCAGACATTATCCAAGTAATTAATGCTCTTTAAATTCACTTCCAGATTTAATATCCATAAATCGAAACTTTGTTACCGCTTACGTTGAACACTCGTTTTAATACATTCAAAACGAGCATTATGCAACACCACGAGGATAAAGTAGAACAGCGTTACGCAATCAACCGCTGGCAGCGCCATCTAGCGGTGAAATGTTCAAACTGCAGTACTTGCACTAATTTACAGCGACTCCTAGTGAGTACCCGTCTCAAAGGGTATGCTACACGTCATAGTCATACATGCATGTAGGGACACGTCAGATACTGAAACACGTGACTGTCATATTTTAAAATTGGTTATTACATTACTCGAAACATAGTACTATGATCCGTGTTCTGGCTTCGACACATGCGCATGGATAACTTTTAGTTTTTGGCACTTTTTCTAAAAATAATAAATTCTTTGTATTTATAATGAGATTTTTAACTCATTTGTATTTCGAAAGGATTTTTTTGTATGTCCTTCACCGAAACCACTATTAAGGATACTTGTAATTTAAAAAAAATTTAACAAAAAATTCAGACAAATATGAGACATGAAATTAACAAAAGAACAGAGTCTGCATTAAGCGTTTAAAGTCTCCTGGAGTCCTCAGATGCAGGCGACCGTTTTGTTTTTTATTTTTTATTTTTTAATACCAAGGCAGGACTCGAACCTGGTACAACATTCCCTGTTCTAGCTTCCAGACGCACGGATTACAGGAACGAGCCACCTATTCCCAGCTAGGAAAAGAGGCCTTCACCTTCAACTAGTATATGACGCAGAAGTAAAAAAAAATGGTCAAAATGGGGCGGAACTTCAAAAAAGTGTTGGAACGCGTCATCAATCACGTGTTCACCAAAGGGACGTTAAAGCGCCTAGAACCAAACTAAAATCTGAAAACTTGCAATAAAACACATCATTTTCTAAAATTTCGCACTGGTTTATTTTGAAAATTTTTTTTGTACACATGTGACTAAAGACCTACGCAAAAACTTCGCCTTTTGTAAGCGATTTGTCATCGTAGTAACTGAATACCTGAAAACTGTATTTAAATATCAGCGAGTCAATATATATATAATAGATTTTTACAAATAAGGAAACAAAAAATTGATATATAATACGCGTGGCATGATGAGAAAATGAGGCATAATTACAATATGACAATTAATTGGCGCGAATAGTTAATATTTATAGAGAAGCCTATACGTGGCTACAATTAAATATGCTGAAAAGCAAATTAAAAACAATGGCAAATTGGAATTCAAATATTTCTGTTTAAATAGCTGCAATTAAGCACACTTGATATATAGAGCTATATTTATATATTTACACGATCAAGCTATGCGTTTTTACGCCGGACTGCACTAAACACAGATTACTGTAATCGCAGATTAAAAAAGGTTTTAACTAGAAATTGTTGACTGAAGCCTGTTTAAATCACCGATTACATTAATATGAATTTGGTACAACTGGTTATCAGCTCGCTAAGATTTATTCAAAAAAATCTACATCTTACACCCGGAATGGCTATTGCTTAACCGAAAAAAATTCTGATAAACTATAGTCGTGGACACCTTAAAAGTGTAGCACTGAGTGTGGAGAACATTTTAAATGATTTAATGCCATAATTAAAAAAACATTTAAAGTATTTTAAATAGTGCATGCAGTCGCCATCACGCATCCTTAAAGAAAAAATCCACATTCTTTAAATTTAATAATTTAACAATAAAAACCTTAAATGTATTAAATAAAGTTAAATAGCTAAAAAGATAATTAAAAGTTTTCTGACAAAATTAACTTACGTTACGTGCGTTTAAGGTTGCCATAATGTTACTTAAATAATTCATTGTTAAGTCAGGCTCTACCTTCTTTATGCAAATAGTTCGTTTAAAATATTGGATAAATAATGCACTACTAGCCAAATTTTAAACAATTCATATCAATTGTGTGACGTCAGATTCTAAATTAGAACGAATAAATCAATAACGTTCTCAGACGTCAATGTTACATTTTTGAAGTGTCCATATACAGTGATATTGATATCGAGTAGCATCTGCAATATTATATTTCGTAAAAAAAATCCTTTTCTGGGGGTGGACAAAAACATTGTACTGTACACAATCCGAAGCCACTTTTGATAATTGCATTAATTTGCCAGAGTATATACACGCACGCCTAATTAATGGCACCGACGTAACGATTAATAAACCAACATTAACGTCACCAGACTAGGCCTAACACACTTGATAATATATAAATTATTGCTATGATATCAATCCAATTAAATGCATTATTAAATATTGAGCTTCAGTGTCAACAAAGAAAAGAATTCGTTATAAGCGGGAGAATACGTGGGGCTAACATTTCATATAGAATGGGCATAAAGCTGTTGTTAAACTAATAATATTGTTCCCACCTGTGTCTGAGAAAAAAAACACGAATAATGGCTGTAATCACGGAAGAAATTTCAACCTAGTTGAAAACGGTTAAAATTTTGTTGAAAACTGGGAAGTTATAGAGCTAGCCAATATGCGCACATGTACACTATCAACAGTTTCTGATAACGTGGGTATACCAGAGGAAACATCTGGAAACATGAAACAGAAACATAGACAAACATTCGTTATCTTGGGTGTGCCCCAAAGTTTGATGAAACGTTTGTTGAAAAACTGCGATTCCTGGTCAAGGCGCTTCTGCCAAGGCCTGTACAGGATGACGTTGCACAGCTTAACCACGTGGTTACATTGGCAACGTCATGAAATACAGTCGTTCACAAAAGCGCTATGACCAGCCAATATGTAGCTCAACCTTGTTTCACGAAATGTTTTTTTGGTGCGTATACTTGTGTTTTTAAATTTTTTTTTCGGAAATTTGGGTAAAACAAATTGAGAAAAACATGTTGGAAGTTTGTGTTCAGTGTTTCTATTTGATGATTCCAGATGTTTCCTCTTGTGCATACCCACCAATAGAGTTTAAGTAAATCAATTTTCACTCTAGTTAAAATCTATTACGTGACCACAGCTATTATAATGTATAAGGGACATGGTTAATCTTCTAAAAATTTCCACAAATTTTGGACAATTTATATTTATTTATGATGCATTTTTTTTGAAATTCAAAAATACTCGGGTTGATCAGCTGGCCACATGTATACGGACAATTTGTCCATTGTATGTTTAGTGAACCTTTTTTAGTGAATTTTTTGTACTTTTTGTGATGTCTGGAAACTTCAAAATTCTAAATGTTTTATATAACCCAGAATCTGATTCTATAGGGAAGAAGTTTTAGAACCGTTCTCAAAACTTTTTTGCATGGAACTCTTCTTGAAATTATCCAAATTAACGCAAGATTAACTAGTGACAATAATTAACCAAAAAATATAGCCACTTCAGTATGTCATACTTATCATAGAAAAAGCGGAACATTGATATTTTGTAACATTCAAATGCAGGTGGGTCAGCATTGTATATGATAAGAACCTGGATGATGGGGCCACTCTGGAAATACACTATTAGGTCGACAACTGAACAATAAATATGGGTCATTATCATAAAAATTTGAACTTACATGACTATTTTGCTTAATAGTTCCTAAAAAGCACAAAAAGAGAAGGTATTGCTAAGAACAATTACTATTTTACAGGTAAATTGCCAAATTACACGAAAATGCTATCAAGGGCGCTTCAAGGAACGGTTTATAACGTCCTAAGCCCACTGTATGGTTAGGAAAAACGTACACTACAGCATATAAAAAGTCACGTCCTGACAGCAGCTACACGAATAAGTCAAAAAAAATGAAAACTGGAATAACTAGTAGTAAAAATGTGCATAGAGTGATGGCGAAAAAGGTCGGAGATTTTAGGGGGATGAAAAAACACTATTAACTAAAATAACTAATTAATGTCTCATTTGCATAAAAAACACCGAGTTTTCGAATGGAATGAGCTGCTCTAAACAGTTAAGTGGTGCGCACGTGGGTCAATCGTATTGACTCTTGACCTGTTTATAATTACGAAAACGAGAAAGCGTGATTTATAATCACACGCATACGAACACGTACGAGATGGGTAGCTAGCATTATTTACACTTTTTTTCACAAAAAACAAGGGGTCGTGATTACTATAATCGGATTATTTATGATTTTTTTTTTCGCCAAGCAACCACATCACACTGGACGTACCCGTTTGCCCGAAAATTTCCTTACATCTCGTTGGAAGTGATGTAATTAATTATGCTAATGAGTTAATAATTACTGAGACAGAGAAAAACCACAACGAATATTCGGATTTAAAGAAAGAACAAATTAATCAAAACAATCAATCAAATGTATAACTTGGCTACAAGTCAGATTCTTTCCAAATAATGGGAGTATTCACATCTGATTGTCATCTCTGAAAGTCAAAATGTTAAATGTCATAGCATTGCCACATTCCTTTTCTTAGAATTGGAACAACCCTTCCTTAATCGTGCGTGAAACGACGTAATTTAACCCTTTGTTTCACTGCCATAGTTTTATGAAGTGCGCCTCCACGCAGCAAAACAGCGCCCCATGTGCGACATCTCATTGGCTTATTTTGCAGGACTCAGTTGGAATAGTGTCTATAAAATTAATCCTATCAATCCCGCCAAGAATGCTTGGTTGACAATGGTGGAAAGCCATTGATACCTTTAAAATGTGTCATCAAGCCTACAGTGACAAGTTAAGGAGAATGATAGATATGTTTTTACTCCTTTCGAACAGAGGGCCATATATTAGACCAATGATCATTAAGTGCCACTCTGCCCATAGCAAATATGCCATGGGCGTTATAGACGTTTCATGGGGAAATTCCCCTTGAAAATAGCGTTCGAGGTGAAGGTTTTGCCATCTAAAGGCTGTTTCCCCACCTGGCGAAAGTCGCGCACAACTCACAAAGCACATGAGCTCGCTCATTCCAGACAAAATTGCGTGCCAATTCCCACTTGACGCACCTCACGAAAGCACGAAAGATCAGCGCTCCTGCTAATGGCGTGAAGCACGTCCACTGGAAGAAGAAAAAACATAAACCTCCAATTTATCGATACATGTTTGCTGGCCGCCATGTTGTGCGCTTCCAAAAGTGATTTGTGAATCCGGCATGGCGAGGCGGATTTTCGTGACGTCATGTGAGCTTGCCTCACTACCCACTGCACATGCGCGAACCTTCACTTCCTGAGTTAGCGGACGATTTCTTGTGAGTTGTGCGCGACTTTCGCCAGGTGGGAAACAGCCTTTACTAGTCTGTCCTTAACCTCCTGCAGGTGGGAGTTTAGATTAGATAGGGTTACTCATTTGGAACGGAGGTTCTAAAATTAGACCAATGGACGTTAGTGTGCCACTCTGCGAGGGGTTACACCTCTTTCACACGAGGCCGTGTCGGCTGTTTGCCACAAGAAGGCAACCTGATTGGACATGCGGATAGGTCGGAATGAAAATCAAACTTATAAAATTATGGTTCTGAACCACAGGGTTATTGGGTCATCTCTAATCTAGCTAGAACAAACCATGTTAACAGCACCACCTATGAAAAACATCATTTCAGGGAATAGTTAGGGCAGATCTCTTATAAAAAATGTTGAAGAAACACTAAATGAAATAATTTAAGTAAAAATTTACATAAAAAAATGTGACGAGATCAGACCTTGGCAGTTGTAACATCCATCAGCACGATTCATCAGGTGTAACACTTTTTAGTAGGTCATTAGCTGTGATAATTCAACAGGTGTAAAAAGTGAAAATGTATCATCAGTGATGATAACAGCCATGATAACTCATCAGTTGTAACAAATTATCACCTCATCAGCTGTGATATACATTACCAACTAAATAAAATATCTTTGATGAATCAACAGATGCACTAAAATTCCAGTTTACCATATGTGATAACTCATCATCAAGTTTTGATGGCACTGGTTTTAAGTATGGTGATGTTTCATGAGTTCATCAGCTGTGAAACCTTTTTCTTTAATTAATTCAATAAATCACCAGCTCATAATCAGTGATGACACCTTAATACCAGTCAAAAACGTCCACTGGTGAAACCGACTTTAGCTGATCGTCGTAAACAAAACTTGGGAAATGTAGATATGGCTGCCATTTGTTGTTTATACACTGAGATTGCCGGACACAAAAATGGACTACGTCACATGACACCAGCATGACGTAATTGGACATCACATAGAAACACAGAATTTAATCGTATTTTTTTCCCGAAGTTAGGCTTTAATAAGAGCCTCAATATCAATAATCTCGTTTTTTATAAAACGGGTTTCCCTAGGCCATAATATGCACAAAGGGTCCAACAAAATGGCGGCCGAAGTACAATAGGCCTATTGGACTATAACGGGAGAACTACTTCCTATTTTGGAACAGTTCATCCATGGACCCAGCTCTTGCTCAGGTTGATTCAGTGGCAGCTCTAGAAGATTTTAAAAGAGACTCAAAGATTTAATCAATGGGAATAGTAAGAACAAATAAATTATGTTGAAATTTAAAAAAATAACTATTTTTAAAACAATAAAAAATCTAAAATGAACATACGTTCTAATCGAGCAGATTCAAGAAGATTCACTGGGATTCAAAACTGAGCATAAGCAGGGCCAATGTTTGATAACTAGACTTCCGTCCATATCTAAATAACCAATGATTAAAGGTAGTGAAAGTTGATATACAAATGGTCGGTTGCACAAATCCACTATTTTGTTTTTGATTCGAACAACCGGTCATTAAACTGGCAAATTCAATGCAATTATTTTGAACATGGCGAAACTAAAACCAAAACGTCCGAAGTGCAAGATTTGCGCGAATCAGCACAATTCAATTTTTTTACCTTTCTTTTATATAAAACTCGTTAGAAAATGTTCGTGCAATCTGCACCTTATCGTACGAACCATATACGAACATGAGGCTCGATAAACACTTTGATTAAGTTTTTACTAAATAGCGCATTTTTCCCCAAATAAATCCCGAATTATATAGCTCCTACACACGCTTAATACGAATACAAGAATCAATTAGTTAATTAGTCGTTAATTGCAGCTATAATTATTTCGAATTTTTATACACATTTATTGGTGGGTGATATGTGAGAGGGTGATCGTCAATGGCTGAGCGAAGTTTCGGCATCGAGGTTTTTGTTGAACATTTAAGAAAACAAAAAAAATAAAATAAAAAAAAAAAAAAAAAGAAAAAAGATTTTTGCGAAAACTTGAAAATGAAACAATACTAGTTTTTCCTGAAATGCAGAATGTAAGGGTATATCCACAAATGCAATAAACCATATTACAGCGCCATCTTGGTATGTTTGGACATACCATAAAGTGCAGGGAAAAGTTCAGCAACAAATCTGGTTGTCATCTGAAACTCCGTAGAAGCAAGAACATATAATTTCACTTATGAATAATTATAATTGAGCAATAAAACGGCAAACCCCAGCAATCTGTATTAATTAACGACAGGTGGCGCCATTTTTCGATGACGTCACCATAGTGTAAACTTTCTGCAATATTTGTCTCACTCTTACGGAAAAAAGTGGTACTAAAGTAGTAATAAATTGCCACCGTTTATTGGGCAACTTTTTATCACAAACTGGTAGCTTAAAAAACTGATCACTTTTAGATGGATACAATTTGGTCACAAAGTCATTAACTTCTTTATCAATACATCACAAACTGTTCATATTTAATCAAACAGTATTTCATTTAAGTTGCCTAAAAATAGTTGTAATTTTTTAATAATTTACTGATTACAAAACTGTTAATTTGTAAGTTAATTACAGTTTATTACAAGTTTGTAACTACTTTATCACCAGTTTTTTCTGTAAAGGACAAGAACATTAATTTTCAATCATGCTGATGGAAAGGACATGCACATATGCAAGTTAGATCTGCCTATAAGCTGTTTGGGTTAGTTTGGTATACAACTTATAGGTTAATGAAATCAATAGACATTCTGGACCTTCCTGTTCAATGAAGTAAGGTGCATGGTTACTGGGATCCTAGCTATTCGGTTCAGTAATCTTTTTGGGATATGTATACCCAACCATTTACAGTTCCAAAGTCAATCTTAGACAAAAAAAAAAATTACAACTCGCCTATCACAATAAATCGTGCCGAGTTAAAATTACGTGCAGGGGGCGCCACATCATGCCGCCTCGATTCAAAATCTCCAGACATTCACATGCAAGAAAAAAAAATTAATGGTTATCTTCAAATTTCTTATGATTCAGTACAAATCTCAGCACATGATCGACCATGCATTACGAGAGCATCATGTTTGAGGTTAGGTAGCCAACATTCGTGCCTAACACTTGAGGGAGCCCTTTGATGTGCATCCATAGCCTGGGGCTTGGCATAACAAGCTCCAGAGGTCATGCGATTTCTCCAGGCCCTTTTTTCCCGTATATGTCCACCCACAGCTAGGGTGCGCTTGTGTCGAAGGCTGAAATGCTGAGGGATGGACATCAGAGTCTGGAAAACTAGATGTGATAGGGAAAAAGTAGAACGTGCAAGAAAATCGTGCAAAACACATGATCCTCACGGCTTCAGGTTTCCAGAGATGCTCCACGTAACCGTCAATAAATAACTAGAGAAGAAAAAAATATGCGGTCGGGGGATGAAACCGGGTCTACTTGGAGCTCGTTTTACAAAAACCTGGAATGTGTGCTTCAAAAAGTAACTATAGGTGGCACAACTAGCCGCGCCTCTGTACACCACATGTCTTCCTATGTACACCCTTTTGTACACGCGCACTCGGAATCCCAGGTTCGACCACCGGAAATCCCCGGACGGAGGGTCCTTCGCGTTTTGTTCCTGTGCCACAGTGTCGCTGCTGTCACATGGACGTCAGGCTGTCGTGCTCGTTCTCCAGGACCGGCTTGACGATGGCAATGGTGGCGCGCTCGGTGAGCTTCACGTGCTCCACAGAGCCACCTGCTGGGCGAAAAGGGCGAAACAGAGGGGAGAAGGCGAGGGCGAGGGTGGGGGGCGGGGGGCGTCCAATGAGTACAGAGCCATAAGCACACACTCAGCATGGTCACAACAACGAGGTTATTTCTTGTTCCCCATTCTCTGTTTTCTCCCCAACCGGCGTTTCAATTTTGACCTGCTCGACTGAGCTGGAGCAATCTGAAAAGCAGCACAGGATTTTCCACGTGTCAATTTCCACTTGTTAATCAATACCTTAATTAGTGCCTTAAATTAACTGCCAGTTAGCCGTAACTTGGCGAAATGTGCATTTTGGGCAGTTGGCGGCGAAAGGAGCTGCGAACCTAAGACGCATGCATTCTTTGGTGACACAACAGTGGAAATTTTAACTGGAATTTTAGTATAAATTTAATATAGAATTGGCATTAAGTGGGGAAAATCGTCTGCTTTATTTTAATTTACCATTTATTTCTCATTGGTTAAATGCTCCGAGTACTAACCAGCAATCATGCTGTTCTCTGTTTAATACCTGGCTGATCCTGTCAAAAGGCATATTCCTCATTACGTGTGTAAAACATGTTAAGACACATGTGAAACACTTGTTATGTGATTACACCGATTAGGAAACACATCGGGATTTAGATTAGAACTTTAGCTGGAACGTATACTTGCAAAATATAGAACTGGCATTAAATAAGCCAAATTGACAACTTCAAATTAGCATTTTTTTTCATAGGTGAAATGCTCTGAATGTTATTTTAAAATTATTAGCTGTTATGTTTCATGCTGTTTTATGTTTAATACCTGGCTGATCCTGTCAAAGGGCATATTCCTCATTACGTGTGTAAAACATGTTAAGACACATGTGAAACACTTGTTATGTGATCACACCGATTAGGAAATACATCGAAATTTAGATTAGAACTTTAGCTGGAATGTATACTTGCAAAATATAAAATTGGCATTAAATAAGCCAAATTGACAACTTCAAATTAGCAGTTATTTTCATAGATGAAATGCTCTGAATGTTATTTTAAAATTATTAGCTGTTATGTTTCATGCTGTTTTATGTTTAATACCTGGCTGATCTTGTCAATAGACATATTCGACGTAAGCGTTGAGATCCATCATCATTTTTGCTGTATTTTTATGCGTATACATTAAATGTTGAAAGAATGTGTCCCAAGAAATTTTATTTATATTGGTTTGCTTGAAATTTTAAAGTGCATGCCCATATCAAAACCTGCAAATTTTGAGTACTTATATATGATATCAGCAAAATAGCTTATCCAGGACTAATGTGGCAGTCGATAAGACCCAGGTCACATCGTGGCCACCATCTTAATTCATAATTTTCTCATGTGAAGGTTGCACTGTCATTAATTTCAAGCAGAACCACATCAACTCTACCCTAAACAGTACAAGCAAGCATATAGCAAAGAAACCAAAAGTTGCCTACTCACCATGATTGACGGAAGTGGCGCAAGTGCTGCTGGTTGGCGCCTTTTTGTAGGTGGCTGAATTCATGGTTAGTTTACGCACGTTTTTATCGGGATGGAAGACAATGATATATATCTTGGGGGAATAGAGGCAGACCAGGGCCACTGTGGCGCTTAGGCTTACAGACACAGACAGTGTTGTGATTTGAATCTGAAAAAAGGCAGTACAAGTGAAATATTAGCCAACAATGAACACATGATGTAATTGCAAGCATTACATTATGGAGGGAAGAAAAAAGATCAATTAAGAAAGTTTGGTCATAAATAAACATGGTTTCCTGTCCCCTGGTGGGCATACTCAGTTTTAGAAACTAATGGTTGCAATGTTACTGTTTTTGCATACTGTAGTTGTAAAAGGTAAGCACTTGGGAGAGATAAGCTTCTGGAGAAATTTATTACATTACCTGTGAATAGTTGAAATATATATAAGATATTGAAATATATCTTGTAAACTACAGTATTCAGCAATTTTAGAAATCTTCTCAATTTATGCAACTGAAAACGATGCCAATATAGCAGTCAACTTTAGTTAATGCTATAAATACTGGCATGACAAATATTTTGATGGGCTTTTTCCCGTCCTGGCCATCAAGCATGTAATAGGATATTAACAAAGCACGTTAATTACATGGGCGTTGGCTAGCTACTGTCCAAAATGTCCATTTGTCCCTCCCAAACCCCTTTAATTGACCCTTTCCTCAAACGCAACACTATATTGAATGCACTCATCCGTGCAACATTGAAAGCCATAATAATATCCATAAATATAAGATATGGGACGCATAATGGCCAGTGGTCAAGCGTTCTGTGGTCAGCAGTTACCCGTCTATTTATGTGACGTAATGGTGGACATCCATCAAAAAAATACGAAAAAAAATGACCCACTTCTTAAACGTTCTGGGAATGGACATTTAGGAGTGCAATTCACCGCAAAACAGCTATAAAAATGCATTTTTTATATATAAAAATGGAACTGTTTTATTCATGACTTTACTTTATTTCTGTGGAGTAAACGCATTTACGCCCTTTAGGTTTTGGTGAAAGGGACTGTATGTAATTCGCAGAAATATGAAGTGAGGCATCTCAGGCGGTTAGGCAAAGCTGCTCAAAATCTACATAATAAATAATCACCAGCAGGTATACATTAACCATCATGGTATTAAGAAAGTTTCAAATTAGATTGATTTATGTTAAAAGATCCATTTGAACTCGCAAAATGTAATTGCTACTTGAAATCTGCTCGAAACTAATCGATGACTTATTAAAGATTCACAAACTATCCACTTAAGTCTTTCGGAATCCTAATTTTGAAATTGTTGAGAGATTCTCCAAGGAATTGGCAACATGCAAACAACAAGTAAATCTTTTGGATTAATCAAAGATTCAGTTTGACTTTTTTGAAAATAAACAATGGCGAATCCCAAGTGAATCTGACGAATCACTAACATGAACCTGATATGAATCTTAGTCGAATCCCAATGGAACATGCGTGATATATGCATGTCAACAGATGGTGTGGTGGTATTACTTAATGGAGTTTTCCACTCTTCCAATGCCACAAGTGGGATTCATAAAAAATCGTTAGGGATTCATCTACAATTTTTTTCATTATTAAACATTGTAATTCAATTAGATGACTTTATAAACATGAATTAAGGGCCTGAAACACTGCGTGGGCGTAACACACAACATAACCACTAGATGGCTTTTTCAGAACATGGCGTTTCCCATCCATGGCCATCTTCCTGTAGAAAAACAAACTTACCTCGAAGGAATTTCCGGTTCCGAAGTAGATAGGGATAAAGGCCAACCAGATGATGCATGTGGTGTACATGGTGAAGCCGATGAACTTGGACTCGTTGAAGTTCTCTGGAATCTTACGTGTCTTCACCGCATACACAGTGCAGGTGGTGATCAGAAACATGTTGTAGACCAGAGAGACCAAGAAGGACGAGTCCTCGATACGGCACTTGAGGATCACCCTGTCCCGGCGACCATCAGGGTAATACTGGCGGGTGGCCGGTGCCTCGATCACAAGCCAAACCACGGTGCCGATCACTTGCACAGAGATGAAGATCAGGGTGATGATCACCTGCCACAAAATAACACCGGTTAATATTGTCAACGTCTGTTGAGATACATTTCTACATGTTCTCAATCTTACCTTCATAAACCTGGTTCTTGTAATAAGAAATTGGCATTCTCTGACCATAACAGAAACCATGAAAAAAACTGACAAATACTTCAACAAAGGAAGTATTTGAAGGATGCAAAATAGACATATGGTTTGAATTTAAAAGTTGTAGAGGAGGACTGTATCAGTCTAAAAATACTTTCTTTAATAATACAATGTCCTTCTGTGAATTTATTTCAAGTTTCTTGTGATGGACGTTGGTGCACTCCTGTACAGCTTCGAAGCAGTTTCGAAGTGCCCCCATTTCAAGGGCTTTTGGGTCCTATAATTAAGTGCAAAGCAAATGTATTGCATATGGAGGTTTATTTTCAGAGATGCATGAAAACGTTATCAATAGAAACACAACTGCATTTGGGCATGTTCTCTTCCTTAAAAAGGGCCACTTGGCTTCACTGCAATGCTTCGAAGCTGTACAGGAGTGCATCATTGTCAATCACAAGAAACTTGAAATAAATTCACAGAAGAACATTGTAATACTAAACAAAGCATTTTTAGACTGATACCGTTCTCTCCTCTATAACTTTCAAAATCAAATCATATGTCTATCTTGCACCCTTCAAGCCCACATGGAACAGAAAGGCATTTACAATGATTTGCAATGCATTTAAAATACATCTAGATTGAGACACCAAAAATGCATTTTTAAAAATGTATTTAAAAATGCGTTTGTAAATACATTTTGAAATGTATTTCTAAAAATGTATTTATAAATGTATTTCAAAATATATTCAAAATGCATTTTTGAAATGCATTTCTTTTCCATGTGGGAGTACTTCCTTGTGTGAATGGCCTTGAAAACATGGTCAAAGATCAACTAGTTTTGAACCATTAAATTGTGCACCCCTTGGTTCCTTTGTGTTCCCCTTATCATACAATTGTACCACCCGGGCCATTATGCATATACATCCCACATGGAACAGAAATGCATTTACAATGATTTGCAATGCATTTAAAATACATATAGATTGAGACACCGAAAATGCATTTCTTAAAATGTATTTAAAAATGCGTTTGGAAATACATTTTGAAATGCATTTTAGTGTCTCAATCTATATATGCATTTTGAAATGCATTTCTTTTCCATGTGGGATTGTATGGTATTAAGTCCATGTTTTCAACATCCTGTCATCATGTAAGTTCATACACAAAGGCCTAAACATCCCACGCATTCCTTAAGTATGAACAATGTAACATCTAATATATGGCCAAGAAGCACAAAAATCCAGATATGTTCAATTTGAAAAAAAAAATATTAGGACTCACCTGCGACTTGGGACTGATGAATCCCGGTCTGCGGGCGGACCTGCTGGCACTGTCGAAGATTCTTGATATCCTATTAGTCTTGGTAAGCAGAGCTCCATAGATGGCAGAAAACCCAAATCCGACTCCGAAACGTTGCACGCCACACACGATGGCCGTGGGTTTGGCCAGCAGGGCAAAGGTGTTCATATAACAGAAGAGGATCCCAACCAGTAGCATGTAGCTTAGTTCTCGACCGGAAGCCTTGACAATGGGCGTGTCATTGTGCTTCATGAACAGGGCGATGACAGTGGAGGTGATGAGGATCCCAAAGCAGGCGATGCCCAGTGGCACATATGCAAATATGGAATTCCACTTCATGTGCTCCTGGGGCAGGTCGTAGCAGGAGAGCTTGTGTTCATAGGGCCAGCGCCCTGGGCCACAGTCCTCACAGCGGAACTCGTCCAACACGTACTCCCAGGGATGACAGTTCTGGCAGATCCAGCAGCACGTCTCTCCCTGTTGCATCATTTTCACCTGACCGGAACCGCAAGGCTCGCTGCACACGGATGTCGGAAGCAGGGGACTGCCACCGCCGAACACCATGTCGTCCGTCTCGATGGTCAACCCGGACAACCACCTGCCTGTGAAATATGGGCGTGAGACAGATTCATATTATTAGAACAGCATTACGATGTGGAAATGTTGGTACTTTGTACAAATTCAAGATATCTTTGACCTGCTTCCATTAACTTGGTGTCCAATATAGGCAGTGAATATGCCAAAACCCGTCTAAACTGGGCAAAAACCTGATGACACATTTTAAAGGTATCAATGTTTTCCCACTAATATTAACTTGTACTTAAATTTAAGTTGGAAGAATAAAAAGCCCATTATCCAGTTTATACTGGACGTTCATGTGACCAAGCAATTTAGTAGCCAATGTAGACAGGAATCAAAACACCTGGCTCAGGTAGCACTTACCTACAAGCTTGTAATCAAACTGTTCACTTCCTGGACTCGACCGCTGAAAGTTGAAAATGTTGTAACTTCCGAGACCATCCCCAAACTTGTCGAATTTTACTTCGCTGCCAGCCATGTCTGAATATAAAAAAATATGCAGATGAATACATTGAAATTAAAAAAATAAATAGGGATCACTTACTACTAAGCATTCCATTTAAGAATATGCCAACATCACAAGATGCCTAAGGGTGGGCAAAGTGACCTAAATATCTCCAGTTTTGAATTTCCTCTTCTACAAACATCTTTACAACAAAAACCACGAATGTTATCGCCTGAAATACTGGGTTTTACGCCTTGGCTCCAGGCTAAGATAACATCAGTTCATTTTCAATCAGACTAAGTATTTGGATTGGTTAGTTTGTATTGAAATCAGATCCAAAATGGAAATTCTCAGAAAATCCATTGGCATTAAATGGATTTACCCGCAACTTGTAATAACTCTTCTCCATGACGATAAACCGCAGTAACCCTAGATATCGGTTTGGATGAAATCTCTGGTTTTCATCAAGCGTTCTGTACTTCAGTTTCGTATTCAGTTCCATACGTACTTTAGGCAGCGAGTAAAAAAAGGGACATTGAAGTATGGAAAGCTTCATGCTTTATACAAGTCCTCAAACTTTCACAGACTGCGACACACTTGATATTTCAACTGTATGTCCTGGCACACCTGAGTTCCTAATGGTGGACTCTGATGATGTGGTGTTACATGCTAAAATATGACATACATGGTCATTCACACAGGAAGTACTTGAAGGATGCAAAATAGACATGTGGTTTGATTTTGAAAATTGTAAAGGAGGACGGTATCAGTTCTAAAAATGCTTTATTTAGAATCACAATGTTCTTCTGTGAATTTATTTCAAGTTTCTTGTGTGTTCAAGGTTCCAATATGTTCCCTTTATCACAACTTTCAATTGTGACTTTTTAGTCACGCTGTATAGTTTGCACACGGTTCTTTAAAGTTTTAGGTTTCAGGATCGTAAATCGATCACACTGAAAAATTATTAAAAAATACTTTTATGTCCTTAAAATTGCTGAACTACTGGGGATTTATGTAGCCAATTCATAAATAAATAAGCCCATTTTCCTTCTAAAAGAGGTGTATTTATGGCCACCATAGTCACATAGGACTAACAACATTAAGAAAACCATTTCAAGGCATTTTACCGGTCACTTGAAGCATATTCGGTCATAAGTTTATAAAAAATCGTTACTTTGGGCCATTTAACCCGCTACCGTTCTGTGGAGAATCATTTCATGTATTGTATGTTTATAAAATTTCAAGAAATTTTCTGTACATTTTGTTCCAAATTTGGGATGGGATATCAAGTTATCCTAAGTAATTCCTGAATCCACCTCGAAAGTTATCCTTTCTTCGACAAATCGATTCCTACAATATGTAACATAAAACTCATGAACTAACTGCCAGTTTTGCACAAATTGCCTGGATGGTATATAGTTGCTTTTTCCATAACCTAGTATTTCAAGATCCCATAAGTACATCACTTGACCTGCGGGTGACTATAAGTTGCCAACGATGTCGCCTACAGGGTGCCCATAAAGTTTACGAGCTCTTTGCCAGTGCATCAAAATCTCATAAAAATTTCCCAATTTCGTGAAAATGTGCAGTTTTCACTGCGCCTAAAGTTAATGGGGAACACGTGGAATAAATATGTAATTTTGATTCGAGGTCAAGATAAGTATCCTCCCTGCCAATTCTGAAAGTTTACACTTAGCCCACGGTAAAATTCAAATCAATTTCAAAGTGGAAACAAGGGAGTCATGGCCTTGTAATTTCGCAGTTATTGGATCGTAAATCCGCGCAATAAGTGAATATAAATTCAGCCCACAATCAGAGGATAAAAAAATATCATTTCCAAGAAATGGAATTAAGTTAGCATGCAGTAATTCAACGGTGCCCATGGGAATAGCAGATACTTTAAATGTTCCACTTATTTGTGTATGTGGGGTGGGGGAGGCCAGGGGAGGGTAGGATAAAGTTAGGGGAGGGTTTGAGTACAAAGAAAGGAGTTTACTTAATACGAGGCTTTATTGCAACAGTGCATCATGAAATTTCTTCATCAGAATCCCTGTAGAGCACTCTGTGTATTTCAATTGGCAGGGGTTGCTTTTGCCTGCAATAAAGCTAATGGTTTGATAAGTAGGATCTTACAGCGCAAAATGGCGTATCGTGTGTATTTTCTTGGAAAAAAAATAAAATGGGAATGTTAGGAAACCAACAAAAGCTGTCGAGGAAAATCAAGATGCATGAAAACTAAACCCAAGCCATACTAATTCACGGAATTCTGTTTATTAACAAGGTTTTGAATTCAAAAATATGAAAAAGGTAATACAAAATTCTGTTACTGAAGCTACAAATGTCCAAATACGAGTTAAATGGAAAATTTTGAAATTAGCATCATATGTCGCCTAAAAATCGCATTGGCCGGCATTGAGCATCAATGGTGAAAAAATGAAGCCAGTTGGGATACAGTGGTATTTCTTCGATTTCACCAAAAAAATAAATCGTATATTGGTTAATTAGGTTCATTATCTGATTTTGGCATTTTAAATCCAGGTAGAGTAATGAATAAATAACAAAAGTATCCAAAATGTCTTAGCTTTCTATTATCATATTGTTTTTCAACCGGCGTGCCAGAAGTACGTGGGTTGAATAAAACAATCTGCTTTATGATAAATAATTCTAATGTTTCAACTCTCAATAAAAACGTAAAAGGTACATTTTGAACCCTGTCTGAAACTTCGTAAACACTTAAAATATTCGACATATTACTTTCACTATTCAAATTAAAATAAATGCGATAAAATGGAAAATCTTAAGAACATATTATCAATTTCAACAGTTGCACAATGCGAAAAAAAAGAAGTAAAAATTTCCCAATATTTGAGTTCCAGGTTTCAACCCAGCCATATTAAGGCTAGATTGGGTTTTCATGTACAGCTACATCAATTTTCAATCAAATCACTCAAATGCTTTCACCTTCATTTAAGTGTTTCCTATCGAAGACACATTAAGTGCAATTTTTCGTTTCTTTTTCCACCCACCCGTATATCGTCAGCCATAAAACATTATTTTTTAATAGCAAAAAAGCCAAATTTAGAGGCCGAATATCCCGCAGGGATTTCAATTTCATTCTGAAGTCAACACAGGATACATTAATGGGTTTCCAGAAAAATGTTAGTTTTCAGTTAAAGTTCAACATTTCACGACCTCCTATTTCATCCTTTACAAATAAAAGTTTTCTCTAGAAAATCGAAGTTAAGAAGTCCATCCATGCTAAAAAAAAAAAAGTACAATGGATGCTCGTCCAGCAAATAAATCTTTAAAAAATATTTCCAATGAACTTTGACCTAGCTGCCAACCATGTAATTTATTGACATGTGACCGAAATTTTTGCTCTTAAAATTGCTTGACATTAGTATTGACCTCTGTCCACAGCAATCAAAATTGCGCAGTGGGCACTAAATTGGGTTGTCTGAATGAAAAATGGTTAGAAATGGTTCTGATCGAAATTCTTAAAGAATTTTTAAAGATTTTTGAAGCTTGAACAATCATCTGAACGAGGATAATGTAGGGCACGAGAACCCATCTTAAGGTAGAAAAAAACACCAATGACATCTCTTAAGGTTACATAAGAGATATTCACTGACAGGAAATATTTTGAAAATGTTTTTAACGTTGAAATTTCTAGCAAAGATTACATCTTAGAAAGTTTGAAAGCCATGACGTTATTGGTACAAAAGCATGTTAAAGCTGATTATACGTTTAATGAAAATTAATTGAAATTAGCATAATCAGGCACTAGCATAAGTGCAATATTAACTTAAAAGTGCATAAGAAAAAACTTTACGATGTTCATTTTATAAATTGCATACCATACAAGTATGTAACTGGATTGTAGTACAAAAAATTGCTTACGTAAATTTCCATTAATATAGCAAGCTCCCAATTCTAATTTCACGCAAAAAATAAAGAGCAATCAGGAAGTCATTCAAAACCAATTATTTTCAAAATCCAATTGAAGTTTATCGAATATTTTGCAAGTGAACGTAACGTATTCTCTCCAATTTTAAATAAATTATGTTCTATAAATAGCTTGGAATAAATTAAAATATAAATTATAGATAAACTACTTAAAAACATTCCCAGGGTGGTACAATGATATACTGTACAAGTATAAAGTAAACGTCCGTTTAAAAAAATAAATATGGATTTTTTAACTTATCATCAGGTAATATGTTTCCGAATTTATCAATGATTATATCACCATGTACTACATGGTTTGAAAACATTCCCACTTATAAGGAACATGGATGGAAATACACTGTTTATTCGAAGAATGTTCTGATATGGATTTCTCGTGTGCCATAATTTCTAAAATAGAATATACATATACATTCTTAAAGTTTAAACACAACCTCTGTACCGTACTTTGTGAAACACATTTGTCACCATAAACTCCTAATATTTCACTATACATTTCACTCAGTTTCATGCCTTTCAAAACTGAAAAACGAATAACCCTTCGTTGTTCCTATCGCGTGAAAGCTTACAAGTGAGACGCCATTTTGTTTTTGATAGTTTTTCGTAATTCTGCATGAATTGTGGCGCTATATAGGGACCTAAAACCAAACTTTCCTGCTCTTTAAAATGTCTATTTCAGTTTTTTTTGTACGGCATCTGGTTTTCGAATAATAAACGAATATACAAGACTTTTTGACCGCCCCTCGTATGATCAACTACATATCACGTGTCCTAGAAACGTCAATGATTATATGGATGGATCAATACATAAAACTCCTAGATCAGTTCCTGAAAGTCTTAAAGAATGTTCATCTTAGACTAATTTTAGATAGAAAACATTCATGTATAAAACGTTTCATCATAGTGTATAATTGTAGTTAAAATTTGATGTCCATTATTTCCTAAAAATGTCCAAGATACTTCAAGCAGTTTACAGGCTACCTTAAAAATACATGGATCTGCTCCTTAAGGACTTTGTACTCATGTTTCATTTAAAAAATACTCAAAATATACTAATTTAATACATCAAATTTTAATTTTTATAAATAAAATAAAAACATTCATGTAGTATTAAAACTTGTCATAACAGGATGTGCCATGAGTTGAGGACAACTGACCTACAACATACTTTCGTCCATAAAACCACACTATCAGATTCCCCATGTCTTGTATTTTCATTGAAATAACCGAGAAAAAACAAATTTGTATAAAAAATTCATAAAACCTAAACTTGTAGGAAAATTTTGAAATTTTACCATCAGTTCTTGTGGTTTGTTTCCCATGACAGCATTTAAATTGAATAGCCTTGTGGGGAATTTTTTCTTCTCATAACGTCCCAAAGCCGTGTTCGAAGATTTTCACGGACCAGTAGGCCCATTGGTGTTGAATTTGGAAATAAAAAAAAAGCTTGCGTCTCTATCCAGTTAGGGCTTAATGCAAATGGCGTAAGCCCTAAAAGATTACCTTTGAAAACGCTAGGGAAAAAAAATATTTAAGCCGATTTCGGATTCACACCGAAAATTCTCTACCAAAACCGCAGCATACTGAACAGTTCCAAAGACTCCAGTGCAAGATTCTAAATGCCCATGAAAATCTCCAATCGATTCCTAATCTTTTCTTATTCACCACTGAATTTTCTGGGTTCCTGGCAGACTGTTCGGATACAAGAAGAAGAAGAAATCGAAAAAAAGAAGAAGATGAAGCATTTTCCAATGCCCACATTTCCTTCATCTTGAACGAAACACGAGTTTTCTTGCTTGGATATTGTCCAAAAGCAAGCAATTTTCATGTATCGCGATGAGGCTCAACATGAGTTTTATGGGGCCGTTAAAGTCTCAGCAATAACCATTTCAGCGTCAAGCGGGGACCAATAACGCCCTTACCCAGTGGAGAACTCCGAATAGCGTTCAAATATTCAAACTGCTCAGAAATGTAATCACCTTTTACGCGTAAGCGGATTTAAATAAGGCATATTTAATACTTAAGTGACTATTAATCGAAAATGGATGGAGATGGAATCGATTAAAAAACAGCTTCGCTAATAAAACTCATTTTCATTGTTCTCAACTCATCAGAATTAATTACGAGCCGTTTAATAGCTAAACATAAACCTCAGCTGAATAAATCCTTAGCTTCGATAGGCTCGTTAAGGTCAGATTTCGTCCATGTGTCATGTGACAATAAGGTCCTTGCTGACCAAGATGCAATACAATTGTAGCAGGTAGTTTATGATGTCTTCTCATCTTGATACCTCGTTTATCTGCTATTGTTTATTTATTTCTTCTACCTCATCAACTTTAGGGCGTCATATTGCCTTTTAGACGTTGTGCCCAATTAATCCCGACAAACAAATAATCAAACAAACAAGGTAGTTAACCACATTTTGTGAACTTGAGAATCTGATAAATCATTTGGGGTTCATTTGGATGTTCTTTCAAAATTGAGCAGGTGACATCAACCTTCTAGTTTATTGACTTCTTATTGAAAAGGATATACAATTTTTGGTGGGAATAACTATATAGTTAAGGTACTAATAACTTTAAAGAACTGATTGTAGCATCACAAGCATCACGCTGATTAAAGAGCCAAATTTGTCACGGCACACCAGCCGTTAAAAAAAAACAACAACAACAACAGGTTCTCCTTAATTTTCTCAATGATGTCATCAACATTTTCCTCAACATTTCGAATAAAATATTTCACTCTAAGATGAACGTTTCTAATGTTTGCTATTCGAAATTAGTATATTGAAGGTCAATTTTGTACCCTCCTTCATAACTTCACGGCACACCTATAGACTTCTCACGGCCCACCAGCTAAAAAACACTTGCTCCAGTCATTATTTTGACAAGGGACAATAATATTGAAATGTAAGTGGAATTCAAACTCACCTCGAAAGGAGACGTTCAAGATGTACTTCCTGAAAAGTTCTCCACCATCATAGGTCTTCATGGCGTCGCACACTCCCCGAAGTTCTGGACAGACATCGGTGTATAAGTTGTGAAGCGCATGCGCCATGGAATAGACGGCATTGATGACAAACTGCACCTTGGATTCCTGCATGTAACCGTTCTGTGCGTCCAGACGTAGGGAGTCTGAGCATCTTGGCGGCGTCGACGTGTTGTTGGCGTAGGCGGACTCATCGTAGTCCTTGAGGCTGCAGCGGAAAATGTCCTCCCAGTACTCGGCAAACCAAGGGTTACGTAGGTTGTTGGTGGGGGTCAGCCGACGCATGTACTCATCGAACTCGGGAATAGTTCTCGACTCCAGTTCCAGGGTGAAGGTGCCCTCAGCGGCGCTCTCCACGCCCTCCACCAGCTTGGCCTGGCTGCCCCAACCGTCACTGGCGATGTACGTGAACTTTTCTGTCATGTTGATCCGACGGATGGCTTCCATCATCTCACGGACGTCGTCGGCGTTCATAAAGAGCACCACCCCACGGGCGCTCGATTTTTTTTGTAGGTTGCGGAGGATCTGCTCGTAGGAGGACTTGTCCACGGCCCTAAGAGACAACAATGGAGAATGCATTTATTTTTACTCTATAAATCCAATCCTAGCAAACTCGAGATGAAAGTTTGGAGACATATCCCTATCCCAAAGTATCCACATTTTATGGAATATAAAGTAAAAATGGATCTAACCTGGGGACCTTTTCAGCGACGGCGATACAGATGTTGCGGGCCCTTGCCTCCTTGTGGAAGGAGTCGATGCCGGCCTCGCCATACTGACCCACGGAGGCCACGGTGGAGACATACGTCCAGTTGAAGTACTGCACGATTTCCACCAGCGCCTTGGCCTGGAAGTTGTCTGGTGGCACGGTGCGGGCGAAGAAGTCAAAGCGCTGCTTGTCGCTCAAAGGTTCTCCGGTAGACGCCGGGCTAATCTGCGGGATGCGGAACAGGCGCAGTAGGTTGGCCACCTGTGTGTCCATACACAAAATCAGAAAATAGTTGGCTTGAGAGACTCTCGACATCTTTGGCAGATAATGTGATGGTGTGATGAAAAATTATATAGTGCCATATTATGTATTCTAGATATGTATGTATGGGCATGTATAGTGATGTAGTATATTGAAACAGAAAGTGAACATTTATGGAGAGATAAGATCATATTTGGACAATATTTGCCATATAACTCCACATAATCTCCTATTTCTGATATGACCATATATTTCATATTTCTGATATGACCCCATATCTCATATTTCTGATATGACCATATATTTCATATTTCTGATATCCCCATATATTTCATATTTCTGATATGTTCACATATCTCATATTTCTGATATGTTCTCATATCTCATATTTCTGATATGTTCTCATAT
>JAQGAE010001262.1:0-24497 GCA_034696685.1 Julus scandinavius
AAAATGTATTTTTTTCTTTAGTTTGGGGGGGGGGGATTCCTGCCAGTTACGTAACGCAGGGGGGGGGGGGTCAGAGAAACGTGACATTGTATGACAAGGGGGTGAGGGGGAATTAAAAAGTAAAGATTTTAGCATTACGTAATTTATGAACGCTCCCACAGTGTTAACTGGCCAAAGTTTTTGTTGTAAATGTGATTTCCCAATCGAAACATCATCACATGCAATCTGGTGTGCAAAAATAGATATAACAGATTGCATAAACAATTACACCACATCGTGAATCATACAATGTCCCCTAAATGGACGGTTTCATTAATCCCACGCTTAATGAGTTTATGGACATTATTCTGGTCTCTTTAACCTCTTAACGTCGATAGGGTCATTATCCTCATATTTCGGCAATATCACATGAAAGTAAATAAAGTTAGCTATTGTCTATATAAAGACCTTAAAAATGGCATGAGGCAAACCATGCTTACACGAAGGCTAGAATGGAAAGCTTTCTTATAGGGGCAGCACTTTTTTAGAAACTTGTTTTTGTTTTTTTGGTTTCCAGACAGACTCATTTCATCCAGCTATGCGCCTGCTGGTGCCCCAGTTAGATAAAGAGCGAGGCCCCTACGGGATCAAGGAGGTAACATCGCTAGTCTACATTGATCTATCAAATTATTATTGAAATTTGACTGCTGGTCTTGTTATTCTCTTTCTCAGAGTATGCTGGCAAAATTGTACATTGACATTTTAAATCTGAACAAAGAAAGTTCTGATGCCCAGAAGCTGCTAAACTATCGAATTCCTACGAGTTCAAAGGGGGTAAAGTTCAACAACAAATTGCTATACTGTACATGTAGATTGTAGTGTGAATGGTGATGGTACGGGTGTAGAATTGATAAAGCTTTTTTTGTTGTAATTACTGCTATACATTCCTATATAAAATGCCTCTCATTTGAGGATAAATACATTTACTCACCAGATGTGCTCAGTTGATTTTGTCCTCTTTATCAAATGAAGTGCAAAGAATTCTGTAAAGAGTATGAAAAACAATCGATATTGAGGCATTCCTAAATAATGGAGTTCACTCCGTACTGGATATATATGCATGTTTTTTATAAACATTATTTTTTTGAAAACTAAAATGGAGATAGTTTTTGCTTTTGACTTTGTTTTGAATAAAGATTACAATAATCTGTCTAAGAAATCATACCATACAACTGCTATCATTTGTTATGAAATAATGCAAAATT
This sequence comes from Julus scandinavius, assembly GCA_034696685.1. Taxonomy (NCBI): domain Eukaryota; kingdom Metazoa; phylum Arthropoda; class Diplopoda; order Julida; family Julidae; genus Julus; species Julus scandinavius. The sequence continues at coordinate 1,245 of JAQGAE010001262.1, forward strand.
TGAATGAAATCCTACTAGGATGCAACTGATTTTGCGAGCGTTGCATACTTTGTATTAAAAAATCGCTGCCCTGCCTCTGGTACACTGACAATTCATGACGTCAATGAAGATCTAGATGGGATTGCGTTAAGTTATGCCGAGAAAAAGAAAGGTGAGCGAGGAAAACATGCAGTATAAAGTTCAGACTGCATATTTGCTTCCCATGAATTTCAAATGGTCATAAGATGTTATCACTAAAAATTGTTAAGGTAAATATGCCAAGCTTACCACCAAGCTTTTTTCCATTCACGCAGATGTTATCTCTCGCCATCTCTTGCACTTGCTCCGCAACACGACAGCCATGGAGCAAAAGTGGCTAATCCGAATAATCATCAAGGAGCTTAAATTTGGTCTGAGCGAGGTATCCGTGCTCAATGCATTCCATCCTGATGCTAAGGACCTCTACGATGTCACCAACAGTTTAATCAAGGTAAACAGATTCTGCACTCTTGTGGCTGGGCCTGTAGAAAGTGATAAAAGATATTGAAAGAATTTCCGGTATAACATTTTTGTAATTTTAACTTACTATTTGCATGTAATATTTGAATTTTTTGATCATTCAATCCGACGCATTTTCATTAAATTTTAATTTGAAAAAAGTGCCTAGCTGTTAGACTGGATTAAGTGATTTCAAAGTAATCGCGCAACAACAATTACTCGGTGCTTTTTCTAGGTGTGCACCCAGCTGAAGGATCCTAAAGTTCGCCTGCACGAAATTGAAGTTTCCCTTTTTGCGCCCTTCCGACCAATGTTAGCAGAGAGCTCCACCCCTGCTAAGGTGACAATATTTTAAGTTTTTATCACACGTTAAGAGACTTGGCAAAATTAACGTAACTCTAATACTAGGTGGAGAAACTGATGCACAACGGGCTGTTCTACATCGAAACGAAATATGACGGCGAGCGAATGCAACTGCATCGCAAGGGAGCAGAGTTCAAATACTTTTCAAGGGGGTGGGTAAAAGATCACGCAAACGCGAGTGTCCCGATTGGACAAAGCGCAGCAATTTTACGATCGAATTTCCAATGCATCTGCGCTACTCTCGCGATTTATTTTGAAAACTTACCGAGCCGCTTAATCAATTCTTCCGTTCGGTACATTTCCAGAGGCAACGAATATTCGGCAAGCTTCGGACCCGACGCCAACAACGGAAACTTGACGCCGCATATTGCTTCAGCTTTTGACTCGACGGCAATAGAATTCATCATTGATGGAGAAATGGTTGGCTACAGAACAGACACAAAGTGTATTGGTAAGAAATAACGGAAACAATATGTGGCCACTCTGAATTAAAATATTTGGCCAAATTAATACTAATCACCGTAAATAAACAATATATTTTGATATGATCATAATGGGTTGTCAAAATTTCCAGCTACCAAAGGGGAGAATTTCGATGTTAAAGCCTTACAACCCGACGGCATCTATCAGCCTTGTTACTGCGTTTTTGACATTCTCCAGTACAACGGTAAAGTGCTGTCCAATAAGCCACTTTCCAAACGTCTCCGATACCTGAACGCCCTGTTCGTGTCTAAGGAAGGAAGACTCCAACACGCTTCTCGCAGAGAGGGACAAACGAGGTATGGAAAGTTTGTTTATAATCGATTGTGATGTTAGAGATGAGGTTAAAATCCCTTTACCATTTCAGGCAGGATGCCGTCGATGCCTTGAACCGTGCCATCGACAGCTTCGAGGAGGGGATCATCATCAAAGACCCCACGTCGGTGTACCGTCCAAACGTCCGAAGGGGTGGATGGCTCAAAATCAAGCCCGAATACGTGGATGAGCTCATGGATCACCTGAGCTTGCTCATCGTGGGCGGTTATTTTGGCGAGGGGTATCGTCGAGGCATGACGTCTCACTTTCTCTTGGCAGTTGCGGTCCCACCTGAAAACAAAAGTAAACTTAGCCCAGCTACTAAAGGGGTGCTAAAGATGCTAAAAAGCCTAAGTTTTAAAAAAAAATATGTATGTTCTAATATCAATCGCGCTTTCAGCTGAACATCCAACTGTGTTTCACAGCGTATGCAAGGTAGGCTCGGGATACACCAAGCACGAGTTATTCGAACTCTGCGGCTCCCTAAACGATCACTGGCACGTGTATGACAGGCGGAAGCCGCCTGCCAACATTCTCACCACCGGGTCGGAAAAGCCGGACGTGTGGATCGAACCTTCGAAGTCGAAAATCGTACAGGTAAGGATTGAATGAAAACTCTGCTATCCGAATTGGAGATCTAGTTGCAAACATTTCGAAAAAAAATTCTTAAAATTGAAAACAAATCCAAAACAAATTTTAATCGAACTATGATACCTTTCCAGATAAAAGCTGCCGAAATCATAGCCTCTGACCAGTACAAAGTGGGGTACACGCTTCGCTTTCCACGCGTGGAGAAAATTCGGTACGACAAGTCATGGTTCGAGTGCACCACGACCGCAGATTTTGAGGAACTACGAAAGGTGAGTCAAAGAATCTTTCGTGAAAAGCACATCCTTTTGACAAGAACTCACAAATGATAGAAAAAGTCGTGCTGCGGTCGTAATGCAAACGTCCCAAATTCATTTTCCTAGCTGGCTGGCGGAAAGCTTGCATCGCGGCATTTGGGCAGCGGTGAAGAGAATGCCGAAGAGCCTCCTGCCAAGAAGCGCCACCACAAGACGACCGTCGAGCAGCCAGTTTCGGTGGTGGCGCACTTTCGAGGCATCGACACGAAGAATGTGACAGAGGTGTCTCGTATGCTGCATGGCAAGGAATTCTGCGTGGCCAGTGGGCGAGACGCTTCACCATCCAAGCCGGAACTGGAGAAGATTATCGTCGAACATGGGGGAACTATCGTTCAGAACCCTGGGCACAACACGTTCTGCGTGCTAACAGATAAAGAGTCCATGCGAGTGAGGAACATCGTAAAGGCTGGTGAGCACGACGTGGTTAAAATCAGCTGGCTCCTTAAGTGCCTTAACGACTTGCAGCAGATCGTCGATTGGTAAGCAACTCATAATTGTGCACGGAAATTGAAAGGGCCCAGAGATTTCATGGTCCATTTACATTGCAGGATTCCACTCGACATGATTCATGCATCACCAGCTACGAAGCAGAATCTTGCCAGCGCCTTCGACAAATATGGCGACAGCTACTTAGAACCAACTTCGACAGATGCGTTGCATCAGCTTTTCGACTCCATGAAACCAGAGGCAAAGCCTAGCATTGACAATTTTTTCTTGTACTGGGCCATCCTAATGTTTTTGACCAATTCCAACCCTTGTCATTAAACAGGAAACGCCAAACTCGAAGGCTATTGCAGCTCTGGAAATGGAACATTTCCCAAACTCGAATAACGGACTGTTCCGCATGTGCGTGGTCTATCTGGACTTGTTTCTCCTGATTGGCGACGAAACCACTCGAATCGTGGCCTCGCCATTGGAACTCACTGCACTAGACTTGCGCTTTTACGGAGCAGTAGTTGTGGCCGAACTTAACGACAACGTCACTCATGTAATAATTCACTCACGGTAAGGAATAAGAGCCCAAGGCGTGTTAAGCTTTGTCGAAGTGAAAATCTTCAGCCCGACTAAAAAACTGCCTTTCGCTGTTGCAGATGTAACGATCGCCTCGAGGAGCTGAAGCACATACGTCGGCATAGGAGTAAAGTGTTCCACTTGGTGACAGAAGAATGGGTGGAGCGATCGCTGGCCAGCAGGTCCATGCTTGAGGAACTGCCATTTGCACCTTAGGGTATGTACGTAGGAAGAAGTTTACTCACCACTAGCAGCACAGCTCCATCAGCAGTTCCTCTGATCTCTGTCGCCGTGCCAATAAAACCTGCACACGATTTGCTTCTTCAACGACTCAAAACATTCCAAACAACGATTATTTACAAGTTGTTTATTTTTTATTTACATTCTGGTTTAATTTTTTTTTTTTGGCAAAATGAAGATAGGCAGACTCGTGTGCAGAATTCAAAGGTAGGGCATGATCTGCGTGCCGTATTCGGTGCCCAGCAATCCGCGACACACAAGGGTGAACTCCTTAACCACTTCCTGTAGCATTCGCTTGTTGGTCCTTTCCCTGAAAGTCCAATAGATAGTTTAAAAATAATCCTTGGAAATTTTGTGATACTCAATTAACTCAGTTGCCTCTAATAATTTACTATTTAGAAAAAGTCTTTAAATGCTAGAACTTCTGTGATTGACTTGTAATCATGAATTAATTATTTATTGCTTTTTACAAACAGGGTAATTTTACCGAAAGGCAATCAATTTGTCTGTATTTATCGGTTATTGGCTTCAAATATAAACTTTTAATTTGATTTTCTTACCAATGCATAATTTTACTAGAAGCACAGAAAATTGTTTTGCTGTTAAATTTCTACACTACTGCTAATTTCTGAATAAACTGCAATTTCACGATTCTTTTAGTGTGATACGGGACTTATTTACAAATTACACTCGCGTATAAGCAAAGTTGCAAGCATGTACTTACTTTAGAATGAGTCTGATGTAGTGCTCCTTCTGCACTTTGCTTATCCGTGCCGAGGGAAAATTGTCGTGCAGCATGAAGCCGTTCATCCACTGGCATAACTGGTCAAAATGTTTTTTGTTGAGAACCAGCAGAATGTCGGCCATATGATCGATTACTCCTCGTGGTGCCTCGCCGCCGATGCACTGCCAAAACAAACACAATAATGCAGCAAGCGCAGTTCTACTTTCCCAAAACCCGTTGGGAGATTACAAGACGGCATCTTACCCGCATCGTCTGCATGGCTAGCGCTTCTCCGTTTTCGTTTACGACGTTGAGCATCGCGGGAGTTTCTTGGCTTTGATTGATGAAGGTTACCTGCAAATGAACGTAGTATTATTCAAAGTATCTAGTGCAAATAGTCCCAATTTTGTTATGCTTACCAAGAAAAAGGAGGCTGCTTTCACCGTTGGTGCCTCATGAAGCGATAGGGCGATGACACCTTAAATGGCGTCAGCAAACGATTACCAAAATTGTTTTATGGTAATAGCAATAATTAAAGACCTCAAGTCAAAACCCACTTACCACAATGGAACAAGGATGCTAAATTGAAATCTTGGTGAAGGAGGAAACTGGGAAGTTTCTTTAAAACCTGGGCCAATACTTGTAGGAAGCCGTGGAGGATATCCGTCTGCTCGGCAACTCCTTTGTCACATAACGCTAAAGTGGCATTGACAATGTTTGCAAACACAGAGCGGAGCATGGGTACGTGCTGCTCGTCATCTCCGAACAACACCAGGAACTGAAATAAGAAGAGCATAGAATAAGGATGGCCAACGTCTTCAAAAACATTGCTGGAGTGTTGACGAAGATACTTGTAAAAGAGGAGATATGTGCTGACCTGCTTTATTAGATCCAAAACGGCAACTCGCGGATGCGCTTGGTAAATCATCAACATCAGAGTTAGAATATCCGACATTAACGGCAGGCAGTCGTCCAACAAAGTTGAAACCGATTTTTTAAGGACATCGCAAATAGCCTGAGAAAGAAAAGATGCGAGAGAAATGATTAGTTTCGAAATGTGGGTATTTGCAATTGAATAATTTTAGTTTAGATATTTGGTCAAAGGTAAGTTTTGTCTTCCAGTGTCCGAAAATCGCCCTTCAATAAATCAGCTAGCTATACTACTCTAAAAAAAATTTACCTCGGTCACGGCCAGATCACCGATCCACGTAATGGCAATTTTGTGAACGATGGGCATGATTTGCTGCAGAACCAAAAGAACTGGCTGCATCCACGGGTCCTTATGACTCGCCGAAGGCGCTCCGGTGTGTTTGAAGTCATCATCATCGTCATCATCGTCATCATCGTCATCATCGTCATCATCGTCGTCGTTTTTTAATTTAACGTCCAGGTTAGCAAATAACATTGCCAGCATATTTAAGCGAACCAACAGGACTGCCTGGGATGTGGGAGCAGGCTAAGACCAAGCACAGAAACTAGAGTTAAGTAACCGAAAAGTTGCGTTAAAATTCAAAAGTTTAGCCAAGGAAAATGGCATTAACCTTGATGGCAGATAATTGCTCCAACTCCTGGATCACAGGCGATAACACGCTCATGAGATAATGCAAAATATCTTTCAAGTCGAGGAGGGAAAGCACGCTGCCCACCGTACACATCAGGCGAACCCTATCGGTGGTAGGGATTGCGTTGTTGCTTAGAGCTCGCTACAAAATTTTAAAAAAGAGAATAGTGAACAAAGTCAAGAGTTGTACTTAAAAATCAAGAGGTTTTAAGCTGCAGCGACAGAAATACCTGGCTCTCTACTAGAATATGTTCAGCAAAAGGTCGCATGCTCTTTTGGCAGTCCCTGGATATCTCCTTTAATGCCATTGTGGAAGCTGCGATCATTTCACTGCTTCCCAGGCCAATCACTAGCATTGGGATAACGTGGGGCAAAACATCTGGGTGACAGCAAATCCACTCTGAATAAGCACCTAGAAATGTGCATGGTTAAAACACAAATTCCATGGAAATTAGCTTTATTTAAAAAAAGTAGTCCTTAAAAAGCACAGGTTGATCGAGATGAAATAGAGGGAATTCCCTACTAGAATTAGCCCTTACCAATGGTGTTCAGTGCAGTTTTGGCAACCCTCAAATTGTTGAAAGGAATGGTTGGGAGGCGTTCAAACAGCCGTGGAAGGTACACGCTTTCTTTCAAATCGACGCTTTCAGCCACAGACTCGAAAGCAAAAAGACAAGCTTCTAAAAACTAGAAACAAAAATAATTAGCACGACTGTGGGATTTTTAAGCAATAATGCAAGGCTCGGCGCATCTCACCTTGTTTGCCGTTGAATCGCCCGCCCTGAGTTTTTCTAACACTGCATCCAAATGGGAATATAGCCTCTGCAAAATTGACTCACGGAGAATGTTGTAGCAATACATCTGCATAAAGAGTCGAGCTTGTAAAACGAGCCAAAATAGAACGGAGGAACGAAGAAATGTCATGAAAAACGTGATACTTACCAGGGTGTCGCTAATGTCCTGCCGGTAACACCTGTACTGTTCCTTATCATCTGGAAGAGAAAAATGGAGATAGTTCAAGCTCAAGTCTGATTTATAGAAAACCGTAATGAAAAAAATACTGGACTCCTTCTATCATGCATGAAGACGATATTTAACAAACAATTTCTTTGCCGACGGAATAAAACTTACCTGAATTCCACGTTTGATATTCTTCCAAGGCCGGATAAACGCATTTTGTCATTAGAACGTCCACCAACGACGTATACACAGAAATGAAATATGAAATGAAAGCTGCATATTTTTTAGGTTCGGCACAAACAACTTCATCCTGAAATTAAAAACAAAATGTTTTAAAAATGCAAGAATGGGGATGCTCCCAATTATTTTAACAAGCGGATAATGCAGACAAAATTATAAGAAAGTAAGTAAATTCACCTGCATCATGTACCAGAAATTGAACACCAAGCTGCTGCATGTCTCTTCAACTGGAAACTGCCCTGCCGTGGCTGTGCATTGCTATATACATATCATTTCTAATAAGACTGCATCAAACGATGGCAACAACTTAATATGATACGCCAACTTTGTCATCTAAAACTGATGCATGGATGCACAATTTAATCGAAATTGGGCATGACGAGTGTCTTACCAGAATAATATTCAAAATTCGAAGCGTATTCTCCTTTTGCACTCCTTCTTGCCCCACCGCCGCCAGGAGAACGCTAGAGTGCGTTTCTGCAATGCTCGTAAACAAATAGTAGATGCTGTAGCACTTATCCAGGTCCCTTTCCGCCAGGCTCTTGTTAAGCAGCATCTCCAGCCCGAGAAGGTCTCCCACGAGTTTCTGCAGTGCGGCGGCATATTTGTACACATCCGGATGGCAGGCAATATTTGTTAGACAATCCAAAGCGCCTTCATACAAGTAATCGTCCTTGACAGCATCCATAATGTACTTTAGAAGGAGAGTGAGGTCAGGTAAGGGAATGCCAAACTGAATCCAGCTGGACAGGCATCGGATGGCCTGTAGATGCAGGTCAGGAGAACAACGGCTGGATAGCACTTGCTCAAGGACAGGAATGACTAGAAAATAACAAACCAGTATGCAGTACCCAAGTATACAGTACATGTATGGATTAATTTATATCTTTGTAATTAGATCTACATGTAATATGATTCAGAGATGGTTCTTAAAATTAAGGTCTCAGTGGTCTTACCTTGAACTACAGAAGATCTGAGTTCGTGCCTGACTATTCCACGATATGAATGTGCTAAAGTCATACTTAAAAACTGGAAAAAAATTGGAATGCATAAAGAAAAAGAAATATACACTAATAACATTTGAAACAGCAAAACAGAGCAAGTCTTACTTCCTCTGGAAGGACAGTCAATATTTCCATTAAAACGGTTATGGCTTTGTCCGGCTGCAAAGTCAAACAAAAACCAGCAATAAGAGCAAGTTAGGTGGCAGTGAGAATAGTAATTTGCACTTACTAACCGGAATTTGTGACTCATTCTGAGATTGAAACGTCTGAATAATGTCTGGAATGGCCTTTACCCAGTGTTCGGATACTGTGTGAATGACGTAAGTAGAAAGCTGGGCAACAAAGAGAAAGCATTGTTACTGAAATAATTACGTCATTAGTTTAATGTTTGTTTGCCTTCCATTTCGGAGAGTTTGCAACTTTTATCCTAAGGTGTAAACATGCTTACTGCTATGCAAAGCCGTGTCAAGACGATTTTAGGGCCGGTGGAATATGCAGAAATGTAATCCAGCAGTTTTTTTCTCAGTGTTGCATACTGAGCGGCGGGTAGCTCGTTCCTAAAGGACAAACCAGTGCATTCAGGACGAGCATATTTATTATAAAATATATAACAAACCGTGGATGCCTACCAGTGTTTCGAAATCTTCACCTGAAGGGTGTTAGCACCAAAAAACTGGATTTCTTGAGGCTGAAAATTTGGATTTTGCATATAATTTGAAACAAACTGTTCACCGAAACGGCTGTCTTGATGAAAGCAGCAAAAGTCCATCTCACCTTGGTAGGATTCATAAGGTCCCAGCAAAAGCTCCATGCATCTGGAGATAACTGAGCTGATTGCAACCACTGGTGGGCTTCTACATGTGTACTTGCTCCAAAATAAAACTCTCCAATGGCCTAAAAAGAAACAACATAATATGATAACACATTGAAACCCTTTTAAGGTAGCAAGTTAGACTTCACAGTAACCAGTTCAAGGTCAAACACTCCCTATTGACCTTGAACTTGCCACAAAGAGATGTCAAGATACCCGCAAATGAATAATAACTTGCATACCTTCTCGACATTTTCGACAGTCACTGCCATCTAAAATAATTAAAACAATAGTTGTCAAACCAGCAAAGAAGTTCAAAACTTGGGCGGGACATTTTGTTCTGTTATATGGTTGGTTTAAATTAAATATCTCACTTTGGCGGTATTTTCGGAATTGAATTAACATTTACAATCATATATATAAAACTTGATTTTATGGTAAATCTAATATGCAAGGGCACACATTTTTCTGAAATTCCATTTTATGACACAAGATGCCAAGATGTTAGCAGGATAGCCCCAAGCCAGGCAAGTGCTTGGGGCTACATCAACATACATGTAAAATTGCCCTTCTGACACGTTAATAATATAGGTTGTATAGATGTTTTATGAGGAAATGTAAATATATTGAAATATACTTACCATATAGTATAAATTCGCTGCCTGAAAGTTGGAATGACAGTAGACGACAATAGAACTGCAGTTTTCATCCGCTAAACTACGGAGTCTGGTAGCGAACAAAATAATTTCGTTTGACAAAATTACGGAGACCCGTAGTAACCTCCTGCAGAAAAGCCTTTGAATAAATCACCTGACTAATTGCACAAATTTGTGCATTAAAGTGCATTAAATTAGGTAAATTTAGCTATCTTATACTAAAATGAATTTGTCAAAAAAGTGATCACGCATCGATAGATTTTAAACAAATATTCATCAAAAACTGTAGACGAGCTAGGACATGTTTTGTAAAATAATTTACTAAAAATCGCTACAATTTCTAATGTGATACCTTTTTTCAAAAAAAAATAAAATATTGCGAACAGCTTGGCATCCTTAAAAACTTTCAATAAATATAGAGAATGTGCTAAGATGTCAGTGTAAAGTCAAATTTCTGCAAAAAGACTGACATTTATATAGGACATGTCTCACAAAATAAATTAATGAAAAACACTAAAATTCATTGCTGATGGGACACGTCTTAATAAAATCTTATCTAAACCATAGAATTCTCAATACCAATAAAGTACATAAAATATGTTCAGATGGGATTGTTCAGACAACATTCTGGGGGGAATTAACCTAGGACATGGCACAGAAAAGTGCTAAAATCCACTGTTGTTGTTGTGTTTTTTCAAAATATTTCTTCAACAACATCGTACATAATCTACATCATTATGAATCAATGTCGTGACTATAATATTTATTGAATCTTCCAGGAAAACCGAAAAAGGGCTGAAAACTCCAAATCCAGTTCCCTCACCCCGTCCCATTAGCGCAGGCAGCAACTCGAGCTTTCTTGCACAAATATTAGCATTACAAAGCCGAGCATTTTTTCCGCAATATCCCAGGGTAGGCAATCAATGCTAAAACACACATAATATAAAGGCCACCCTCCTTGTACACACACGAAAACCTACAAATTGTATTGTTCAAGACAGAAGAGACCCAAACAGCTTGGGAATGGTAGCCAGATAGCAAGCACCTGCCAAAAAAACAGGCTAAAAGCCAATTTTAGCTGAAAAGCACCAACTTAGGTATTCTGAAAAAATAAGGCTTTTCGAAAAATCCTCGATTCGTGCTGATTTCTGCAATATTTTGGTCGCCGTCGGTGAGTTTGTAGCTTTATTATCCTATTTTTAATAAGCGAATTGCTGATATTTGCAGTAATATTTGATGGCTGAAGGGCGGGTTCAGGAATTTTTAGAAGGGGGAAGGAGGCAAGCGGCCATATTGGATGCCCTATACCTTTTCCAACAGATTTGTAGTACATTTTGCAATTTATTTTACAAGATTTACATTTATAACATCAGGACCTAGGCTATTTTTAAAGAATTTTGCTTATCTTAGTAGATTTGCTCTTCATTAAGGCAGGTGGTCACCTGCAATTAATTTTAGCCGATTAAAAAACGAATTTGCAAAAAATCGGTTGAAATATGCCTGTGGGCATGCGCATTCGGCACATTTCAACCGATTTTATAAAAATGTGCTTATTTAATTGGCTAAAATTAGTTGAGCGACCACAGCTATTTTGTAATGTTAAAACGCTACATTAATACAATGAATTAAACAACAAGCATAACGTTCTTTGAACTTCTTTCGAATTCGAACGTCGCTTTTCGTCGTCCATTTTGAATTTTTTTTTAAGTTAAAAAAACTAAATAAAAGATTCTTTGAATAGATGAAAAGAATGCAGTTGATCAAACAAATTAAACGTTGTGGGAAAAAACCCTTGATTTTTCGTCTAATTCAATAGTTTACATTTATCCAATAGTCATATTTGAACTTTTGGGGGCAAGGGATGAATGGACGTATATAACAATTGGGACTGCATGAATCTGAATAGAATCTCAATCTACATATATTCTATACATTCAATATATCGTGATAAGATTTTGGCTCGCAATTCTCCGACATATGGCCAAAACTTGATACCGAAGGGTATTAATCCGAAAATGTCACTGTCGTCCATGAGGGGGATGAAAATACGTGACATTTACAAAACGACGGCAGTGACATTTGCACGCCCGGCCGCACACGTCGCCCTTCCCCGCCGACGAATCTTTGGGATTCGGGGGAGATCGAGACTCCCTTTGAAAAGCGACCGAAATATCATTTCATTCATTCGGTGAACGAGCACGGTTGCGGATTCTTCAGCTGATTCTGACTGAGTACGTGGAAGAAAGCTGGTGAGTTCAGTCTAAAAGTCTAGTTTTTCATTATCAATCCGATATACTCATCTTTTTTGACATTTTTGGTCAATAACTACAATTTGAAGCAGCCAGTTTTTACCTCCGTTCCATAATTTTCTATTTATTTATTTAGAAATTAAATATTAGATTTCAAAATTTGAAAATTGAAATTAGTTTTAAATATTTTGCGCTCCTTTTTGAACTTATTTTCCAGTTTATTGTATTAAATTTTTGTATTTAAAAATAATATTTAACTAACTGGCACTTTAAATAAAACATACAAAAACTTTTTCGTTTTGTTGATTTTAGAAGTATAAGCAACAAATAAGTTGTTTTTGTTTTTGTTTTTTTTAAACGCGAGAGAATCTCAAGATTCTACACCAAAGTTGTAATGCAATGGTGTATACGATCCACTCTACACGCTGTTTAATTTAATTCGTAAAAACTGGAATTTTTGTATTGCTGGTGTAAGTTTCAAGACCCCGTTAATTTTAATTTTCATCAATGATGAAATGTAAATTATTGGAAATTGTGCATCTAGATGAAGAAAAAGTGCGTTCGGAAAAGGCAAGATGTTGGCATTGCTGCGTTAGATTGATTCCCAGCTTTGCTACACCTTGCCAATCCCGAATCGTGCAACTAACAACTAAACAACTATAACTGCAATGCATGTACCCATGATATATATTCGAATGTTCTGTAAGTATTTGTTAAAATGGTTAAATTAACTAGATTTAAAACTAATTTGAATCAACAATAATAGCGTGTTTTCCCTATTTCGAATGATTCTCAAAACACCATAATCAAACATTTTCATTAATAATGACTTATGAAACGAATGCTGCTTTCAGTTATTTTGGAATTTTTTAAACTCTAATTCATAGTTTTAAATATTGTTTATCAATAACACTTTTTCGGAGATATTAAGGCTATCCATGCTTTTTAGAAATATTGAAAATGCAACTTGAACTCATGTTAAAAATAATATTTAACTTAAAATAAACACTGATTTTGAATCAGAATTCGGATATTGGATGGAGCAATGTTGTTTGGATTCAACGTATACAGGATGTTTGGTGTAATAATACATTTTTCTAAAAAAAAAAACACCTTAAATGAATAGATTTTTTTTTAAATCCCCATTTCCAATTTCAGTTTTCAGAAAAAATCAGCTACGTTTCTGTGAATAAAATATCCTTGAAAAAGTATTTCGTTATTTAAAAATAATAAATATATTAATTATAGATATGGGTTTTAGGTTCGTCTTAAGTTGGAATGGTGATGGATGACCATTTTACCTAGTGATTCACGCGAACTCTTCAAATGAAAGAAAACTTATTTTTGAACAAAACATCTCTGTTTGAAATGTGGTGGTCAACCTCAATTGTTTGCTTATGTTCTGTGAATAATGGAGCCGAAAACAAAGAATATAACGAAAAAATCCTAAACTGAACAAACACGAGGAATCTGCTAAGTGTCAATAGGATGGCAATGTCCCAAAAAAAGCTAAGAGTGCTTGACCCAGGCAACAGGTTTCGACAAAAGGTTTGCTTTCGTGTCTGGCAGGTGTGTAAAGAAACTGGACTGAAGTACAATTAAGAGGCAAGAACTTTTGAATGTTTCAAAAGATTTCACATTAAAGTTCTTATAAAATTCTACATGTACGAATATTTTGAATTAAAAGCAAATCAGGGAAGGAGCGCAGATACAAAATAATCAATTTTTTTTTTTTTTTTTTTTTTTTTTTTTTTGAAGAATATAATGAATATCGATTCAAGACACGGGACAAGAATTTGAGAAAACAAAAACAATTTAATTTCTTTTCACCGCTCACCGGGTAAGTGGGGTCCAACACACCCCAGTTGATGAAAGCCCCAAATAATATGCTTAATTTACGAGTGTACCTGAGATCGAAGGAGGCTGAAGGCATCGTTAGTTGCACAGAGGCTCCGCACCCGTGTTAGAACTCAAAGGCCTCGTAGGTAGACGGCCAGGCCATGCTGTAAGTGTAATCCGGAAACCTGGCCAAGAACTCCGTGAGTTCGGGAGTCATTGAGTCGTCTCCGTGAAGGTAGTGTGCCACCACAGCAATGTTGAAGATGGGGCTGCTCTTCGGGTGATGCATCGATACCTGAGACAAAAAGATTACATTCATTTGGTAATCATTGGACGACATGTTCCAGGTTAATTTATTGCAGAATTTTTCATGGGTGATGGACTGTTTAAAAGGTATCCTGTATTTTATTGAAATATTTTTAGAGCATGCCATGTTGTAACTTGATTGTATAGTTTATCAATTTAATAATTCCTGTCAAGACTAACCTTCAAATCGAACCAAAAACTCCAAGGTTCTGTTGCTTCTCCGTATGAATGATAGATGAAATACGTCGGTCTGCCATTCAAAGACAGACTAGGAAATGTTTCATTGTTCGCAAAGGACCACAGGACGAGATCGACATTTGATGCGGGTGAGAAATAAATAGCCATGTGGCTCGGTCCTAATTGGAAAATAGTCGGAATCAGTGGCAGGCCAAAAAACGGTAAAAAGATTTCGCAGAACATTAGTTTGCATAATTTCCAAGATGGATTTTCCCATAAATTACTGATTCAATAATGCAATGCAAAAACGTATGTTGTACAAATGTTACCAGGAAAAAAATATCCCATATTTAAACAAACGGCAGTTTTGAAAAGCGATTAAAAAAATGAGGTAAGTTTGGGAGATTGCAGCGAATACCTGTTGCATTAAACACGAATTTTCGCCTCTCAATTCCAGTAGCACTTTGAGAAATCAGTTTCAGTTTGGCAGGTAAATGAAACTGCGGTTTGGGCCCGGGCAGGTAGACAGACTTCCTACAAAGAAATGCAAGGTGACGTTCAATTTCGGCAAATTAAACTTTTTTTTAAATTAAAATAAAACCTTAATTTCCTTCGTAAAACAAGAATGTATTAAAAACATTTGCATTTAATTTGAAAAATAATTCAGATATCTGAAGAAAAATTCTACTTTGTAAAATCTTTTGCAGAAAAACATGAAACAGATTTGTACACCACTGGGTGACGACGGAACACAAAGTCGGGTGATTTTTATGGAATGGTATTTTTTCAGTAACAAATATGACTTATATTCTCATTTGAGAGGCAAATTGCCAAAATCCTACAACCAAAAACAATCGAAAAATCCAACCAACCTGAGTCGGTGAAGTGCTGGATAATAGAAAGGCATGCCGCACATGAGCTCCTTGTCGCAGTCGTCGTCCACCTTGTGTCCCTTCGTCTTCAGCTCGGGCAAGTACTTGTACACATCTTTCGCAGCGTTGTAGTCGGCGGGAACGGCCCACATTCCAGAATCTTGCAACCGGATATCGCCGTTCCGCTCGTGGAAAGTACGGTGCACGTGCTGCAATAAAAATGGAAACCCATCAGACTATAATGTCACCTCCATTTGTTGAGCTGGTAACCAGGTAAGATCAGGGTACCTGGAGAAGGAAGCGTTGAGGTGCCGGGCTGAGGGGATCGCCACTGTACGGGTGTCCGAGGGGTGTGAACACGGCGGCAAAAAACGACAGCAGGAAAACCCCGAAAAGAGACCACAAAACTGGCTTCATACTCTTTGTCGCATGCACAAAAGATATCTATATAAAGATGGTAAACTTGACATTAGCCAGTGTCTGCTTATCACACAAAAATCTGGTAATTTGGAAAGGATCCTCTACAAAAAAAAAAAAAAAAAAAAAAAAAACATCCAGGGCCAGAACGTACGGTGAGGTTGTGACTGAGAATGGTGGAAATCCAGAAGACCACCGCGATGAAAAGGTCCGGATGGATGACCGCACCAGTCCTGCCCACTAGGGGGATGAGCATTTGCATAGCAACGGCAACTGCTTGGATACTGAGTTCCATCGGCAAGGCCCAGGCAATTAGATTGATGATTAAAAAGTCGCGGGCATGGCCTGAAAATAGTGAACATATTGCAAAACGGCGAGAGAAGGATCCTTTAAAATTTGGGGTCCATGAACCATTTGAATCTGATTCTACTACGTACTCTTTGATTGCTTATAAAGCAGGCGATCGCCGATAAATCGAAATACAAAAGGAAAGAGGACGCCGATGACCAGCACCATGGACGTCTTCAGGTCGAGCAGGAAGAGCAGCGTGTTGATAGCGCACCAAACCAGCTGGTGCGACTCGAAGCAGAGTTGCTCGGCCATCCAGAAGTTTTCAAACCCCTTGTACAAGTGCCGATGAAAGTAGGTGTGCACGCCCATCATGATGAGCACGGATGGTATCAGAAAAAGTCCGAAAGCCAGGTACTGATTGGAGTACCAAGACATGGCGGCACCTACAAGCTCGAGCAGCCCGGCAATGAGAAGTAGGCCAACGAGCGCCAGGATCCATGATGCAAACACGAGCCCCACTCCCTTGAGCAGCACTTTGAGGTAATCGGAGCCATTACGAAAGCCTAGAATATAAAAAAATTGTAGATCAAGCAATGTGAATGTACCATTGTTGACAAAATCCTCAATGCCGCAGAAATACCCACCAGAATCTCTTGGCTTGAAGTATCCGTTCAGTGAGCGTACAACACAGATAGCGATGCAACAGTAAACCAGCACGCTTCCAAAGAGTTCCGAGTACACCACGAGGTACATGCCGAAAAAATCGAAAAAGACGACGTTTCCATGTTCTTGAGCACCTGGATCTGGCACCAGTGGCGAGTTGGCCAGCTCACGTAACAGGCCATGCAGATTTTCACCTGGAAAAATATATGAAATATTTCATTTTCACTACACCGTACTCCGAACGTGGTCAACATGAAACAGTTTAAGCTCACCTGCTCTTTGGACGCTACCAGTAGGTATGTATTCCTCTCTGTCGAATTTGGTATGGTAAAGGTATCCATTGCGAATGTACGCTATGTCCAATCCTGCAAGAGTCGTAACAGTTCGTTAGTGAGAACTCGCCTGGGGTCCAAAGATAAATCTAGAATGCATCGATGTACCTGGAATGTTTCCGTAGTCCCTAAATATCCGGTAATCCGTGTCTCCAGGTACAATCTTCCCCGATTGAAATACTTCCTGGGCTAGGATACAAGCGAACGGATACTTTGCGCCACGGCCGTAGAGTTCCGTTAGCCACGGGTTTTGAGGGCCTGCAAGAAGTGAGGGCTCTGTAAATGCACTTTTCTATTGTTTCGTTTGTTGAGGCTTTTCAAAGAAAATTCACATTTATACAACAAAAATAAAAAAATTTAAAAAATAAATAAAAAATTCAAAGGAAAACCGGTAAAGACGACGTGTTGCAGTGTTGCCAAGTTTTTGTGGTTTCGATGCTTTTTACAGTCATGCTAATGTGTTATTTTCACTTTTTTTTCACGATTAATAAAAAATAACAAAGTGAAAATATCCGCAAACACATGTCCGGTAGCCAGTTTTGAAAATTCCTTCTTGAATATTTTTCAAGATTAGTTTGCAAATTACATTTTTTATAGCCATGTTTAACAAATGGCTTAAGAATGCCAAAAAAGTGGATTGTTGCTAAAAGGAATGTTGAATAAAACACATCTTAAATCCAATGTACATACAACGATGAATGAACTTTGAGAAATTTACAAAAAGAATACCATAATTTGTCAATTCTAAACGCGCTTTTCCCCCCATATAAACATCTCTAAAAACGGGGTATAATAAAATATTTGTTAAAAATTCCGAAAAATATTCTAAGAAAATGATGTTCTTAAGAATCAATATACCCATGTAGGTATGTTGCAAATGGCTTCCAAACAAGAAAATCCTGTACTTTCACATTTTATGCTTATGATAATTCGGATTCAATGTGTTGAAAATTAACATAAATTATAACTTCTGCTGGACGTCGGCATTTTAAAAAAGGCAGTAAAACACGATATCTTACCTGCTTGAAAAAGCAGCTCACGACCTCCAGACCCGCAAGAATCTAGGTTAATGAAGGCCTTGATGTTGGGTGCCCATTTATGTTGCGTGATGAAACCGTGAGAGGCCTACATGATTACAAAAACAATAAAAAATTAAAAAACTTTGAGTGGAGTTTTCCATTCAGACAAACTAAATGCAAGTGTTTTTAGCAATCTGTCTCTCTTTTAATATATTTCAGTTTAGCAATTTCACGCTTGACAAACAACGACAACAAAAACAACAACATGAACAAAAATAAAAACCAGGAGCTAAACATTTATTGGACTTGATGTAAAGCGGAATTTTCCTTTTAAACAAACGTAATTATCAGAAAATGACGTTTGATCAATGACAAGATCGTCTATAAAAACCGCTTCCAAAAAGTAATTTTAAAATGTTGTTTAAAAACCTCTTAATTGTAATGTCTTTAATATTATCTGAAGAGAGGAAAGATGGAAAAACCAGTTGGAAAATGTTGCTATATGATAAATTTTCTATTCAGCCGAAAAATACTATTGAGTATGGAGATAAACCGTCCGTTTGGGAGAAAAACCGTCTGTTTGGGAGAAAAACCGGCCGTTTATGGAGAAAAACACCTGTTTAGGACAAATAACAACTGTTTTGCAGGAAAAAAAGAAGAACTGGTTGTTTTAGAAAAAAAGCGATTGTCTGGGAAAACAATCGTCTGTTTTGGATAAAATTGGCATTTTGAGGGACAAAACGACTGATTGGGAGAAAATCCGGCTGTTTTGTGGGGAAAGGAAACGAATGAATGGGAGAAAAAATCACCAGTAATATATTGGGATAAAAAAAAACAAGTGTTTTTGGGAACAAAAATAATAGGGTGTTTCAGGAAAATTCCAAGATATCACTGGGAAAAGCTATTTGGAGAGAGAAAAAAGGTTTGTTTATATGGAAAAACCGAGTTTTTGGGATGAGAAAAACGTTAATCAGATGAAGAATTTTACACTTCAGAAATTAACGGGTGTTTTTGAAGAAATGTGTTAGAAAAAAAAAACATATGTATGTTATTTAACAAAAATAAATGACAAAAAAAACTGTTTGAGAAGGAAAACCAGTGCTAAAATCAATATCTGTAATATGCAAAAAAACTAAAAATAATTTAATAACTGTGCGTATAATACAACAAAATACGGCTAAAAGCATTTCCACGCCTTTTTCACACGTGAGACCATGTAGTCAAGGACAATTACCTGCAGGATGTTTTCCTCGGCTCCGTTGAAGCTAAAGATGATGGTGTGCAAGAACGGTTGTTCGGCCTGGGAGAACAAGTAGAGCACCTCCAGCATGACTGCACAGCTAACGGCATCGTCACTCGCCCCTGGATCACAAAATATCATAATTAGTACTTCAAAAAACGAAACATGCAAAAAAAGCTGCCAACTATTCCAAATCTCAACCTTTGTCCTTCGAGACTTTTTTCCCAACGCATTCCCCATTTTGTAATGACTTTTCCCTCTGGGTTCGCCCAACTCATTAACGTGGCGAATGGATAATTCAACATAGCAATTCCAAAATGGCCGCGTCCTTTTGCTCAAAAAGCGGCTAGCTCATATGCCATCAACTTTCCAGATGTCCTGCAGCCAAGATGGACAGCTATTGGAAAAGAAGGATGCAGCCATGTTGGAAAGGAGTTTAGCACAAGTTACATATGGCCTAGGAACCTTGTAGTAGCTCCCACTTTTCCTAGATGGCGTCATCGTTTTACACCAAAAGCGGCACATGCCATCAAGTCTTTAGGTGTCATACGCCAAGATGGACAGCTTAGAATACAATAAAGAGGCCATCTTGGAAATGTGTTTAGCACCTTTTAACCACATACGATTCTTGTACCACTGCATTTGTGACACAACATGTTCACGCCATCAACTTAATATGCATTATTTACTAATTTAAGACAACCTTTGGAATATGTCTGCAGAAGGTTAGCACACAAAAAACTAACCAACCAGCATCAGTGACCATCACATGTCCTGGTCATGAGGCAAAAACACCTAAAAGGTAGTGCCAGGGATTCGTTTTTGTGTAATTTTACGAACAAAAAGCCTGCAATCATCCAGGTCCTACCCTCATTTTAATAGTAAGGTGTAATTTTTCAATGGTCGTCGACTCTTCCTTTCCTGCGTGCATAATAATAATATCGTCCTCTCAGTGAATAATGCAATTTGCATGCACACGGTCGTTCACTTTTACACTGCAGGTCGTTAAAAGCCTTTGAAAAAGAGGTCGCCATCATGGATCTCAAGAGATTTTGTTGAAGGCGGAGGTATAAGGACAGAGTGCGAGGCTCACACTCGTGATAGATTACACTGGATGATAGCCACGTATACATAATGAGCTACCTGGGCCTGCATGCGATAAAAAAGTGACCAACCCGGTCGTGACCAAGAAATTCAAAAGAATTTCATAAAAAAAATTAGGAAGTTGTCTCCATATCTGCTGCTTGCAAGTCCATGAGAAGGTTTGCTTTTAAGAGGGTGATAAACCCAGAATACCCACGAAGGACAAATATACATTGTATCCCTGATAATTGGCATACTGGATATTCAAATGATGAAACTTAAATAATCACAGATACTATGCTAACCACATCCGGTCTGTTGCTAACTAAGGAAACGTGGATACACAAAACCCAAAGGTATTGTTGTAACAGGTTGTAAGGGACCATTCCAAAAGACGTCCCTGAAATTCCTTCCAAAATTACACACTCTGCCCTTTTCCTTCCCTACCCTCTCATAGACGTCCTTAATTTTTTAAAACGTAAGGTGTCCAGAAAATTTTTTCGAACATACAAAGGCCCATCCTATAAATTTCCAAGCACTCGTCTCGCTACCAGTTCCACGACATTTGGTGCATTTGGAACTGGGGAAACATTTCTTCTGGTGTCCATTTCTCCTTTCACTGACCTTTAAAACTCAAACAGAAAATCCAAAAACTGAAAAATACCAACATTAGAGGACGTCCATAATGGCTCATCTTCCCCACCCTGGTCACATGCCAGGTGACCCGCCCCCTACTCTTGAGGACCACCTTTTTGAATGGTCCATAAGCCTTCAATGGCTTTATTTCAACTAACCACTCAATGAACCGTGTTAACATTCCTAGGGAACAAGGCAGCGCACATTTATGTATTCCAGAAACGGTGATTTTCGTATCATTTTTTAAATGTGTTTATTTTGCATTGCGAAATTGTGTTTAGGTATGCACAGTATCTTCCCTGTATCATCCTCGAGTGGTGCTCGATTTCGGTTATCCCTTATCGGGTCAATATACCATCTGTTCCGAAACTTCCAGTCCACAAACTATGATACAAAGTCCAAGGGTTGGCATAATCATATATACCAAATGTAAAAAAGTACTAGAAACATGATACTTCATTCCATGCAGTGTAGATTATAGAAAATGGTTAAAAGTTCGTAGTTTTGAAAACCTTTTTTGTAAAAAACACAGCAGAATATTGTAAATATAACCTAGTACATGAAATTATGTGTAGTATTATTTAAGGGTTTCCATCAAACCTCAGT
The DNA here is from genome assembly GCA_034696685.1 of Julus scandinavius. Classification (NCBI taxonomy): domain Eukaryota; kingdom Metazoa; phylum Arthropoda; class Diplopoda; order Julida; family Julidae; genus Julus; species Julus scandinavius. The sequence goes on from JAQGAE010001262.1 coordinate 22,722, forward strand.
CAATTCCAATGGGGATCATTAACTTAATAACAATGTGGAACAATAACCTCAATAACGTGATTAACTGCGTTAACATTGATTTTTGGGATTTTTATGGACATCGAGCATCGATTTTTTGCACCCATATTCATTTTGGAAATGTTTCTGCACATCAATCTAATCTTTGTAATTGCGACAAAGTTGTCCATATTTCCATATCGGATTTTATTAAAAATCCACAGGATTTACCATTTTCATGCCAAGCTGTCAAAATCGTGAAGGAATTATGGGCGCTGCCAAAATTAAATTCGGTCATGAATGAAATCATTGTTTAAAGTCACCTGAGTACGAACGTTTTTAACAGGAAGTTGAAAGCAAATGCTAATTCCTCCTTCATATTTACTTTAAAAAGCATACAAGCTTGACAATTTGCATGAAATTACTAAAACACTTGGGTGACATTAACAGGTGCGAAACGCGTAAATATTAAATAAATAATAAAACAAAAATCCGCCAGAGGGGAGAGTTTTCCCTCATTTTTCGGTCATAATCACCGGAGCCACTATTTGTCATGCCCTTGTATAACTTTTGATCTTTAATATATACGCAGTTCAATTTGTGAGTCAGTTAAAAGTATTTTTTCGCTGCTTATAACGAGACATGGCTTCACTATCCGTCTTAAAAATACATTCACTCGCATTGTGCATCCACGCTAAAAAAGTGAAGCCTCGTTGAGCAGCCATCTTGGAACTTTGTTTATGACCACGAAATCACTTTGGCGAGCCATTTGCACGTTAAATAACCGGTTATCCGCTCGACCCTGGAGAGCAAATCATCAATTTAATACTGTAAAAGATTAAAACGATGCCCGGTATCATTATTATTCGGCATCAAGCAAGCATCTGACTAAAAAAAATTGCTTATAAAATATGCCTCAAAATGACCAGGGGCTAGTTTGGCATCCCGTGAAGCGATATCAAAATATTTTTTTTTACACTATCTTACTATAGGAACCAATGTGTAGGCTCACCCTAACAATTATGAAAGGGTGAAAAACGACTTTTGGGTAATTTGTATGCAAGTCGTATATTTTTCCAACTCCCAAACCATGCAGCATATCTAAATCGATGCTTGTGATACACATTTTATTCTTTAACGTAGATAACGAATTTCTATTTAGTATTTACTAAATAGAAATTCGTTTTCATATGAAGAAGGTAGAGGCATTTTTTTTTCACCATTTAAAAGCAAAGAATTATAAGGAAAAAAAAACCCTGAAACATGTACCCAAACCCAAATTCCTGAAACAAAATGCTATAAGTACACCTACAGATAACAGATAGGTTACGAAAAACATTATCTCGCATTAATCCAAATGCAATCATTAATCCTCATGGAAACGCTTTAAAAATAGTCCACGCCAACAAATGTTGGAATTGTAAACACAGGGTACACATTATCATTTAGATCCACATGTTATATCCCAATGTAGAAACATACTTTCATTTTAATTACACCAACATTGTCAAGGCTAACATAATCGAACGAGGAAAATGTGGCAGAACAAACCACCTGAAAGAAAACAACTTTTGTTGTAATTTAGAAATTCAAAAGTTTTTCTTTTGGAACAACCCAGTGTTGTATCAGTGGAGCTGTTTTAAACAGTTTTCGAGCTACACATCTAAATTGGCATACATGAGTTTTTACAAGTTGTAAAATGCTAACTTCATCATCCATACGATTCTAAATTTTAAACCGAAAGCACAGAGCAAAATAGAAAACACAGAAACACGAAAC
>JAQGAE010001263.1:0-24492 GCA_034696685.1 Julus scandinavius
CTTGCTGATTTATTAAGCTATTTTAAACAATTTTTATTTTTATTTAATCTCTTTTTGTTTGACTGTGAGTGTCTTTGTAAATTTCACCCATTGAAAGGGATAGGGTTGTAATCCCCTTTAATGTACCGTTGAATGTAATACGTGATACATATGTGCATTTTAAGTCCAAATATGTGTTATATTGCATATAAAAGAATTGATGTTTACATATTTAAGTGTGCAATGCAGCAATGTATTACACAGTTAAAACACATTACGTGCACGTAACTCTTTTGCACATTTTTGTGTGCTTTTTGCACATTTTGAGTTTTCAGTGATGACATTCTGAAAGCCCTACGCAACCAGGAACAGTATTCAAACTTTACAAACTTTAAATAAGGAATTAAAGAAGGATAATCATCTTACCTGAATATACGATGTCTGTTAACATCTGATTGATTTGCACGATGTTTAGTTGGTTGAAAGTTTGACAAAAATTTCGCCAAATTTCCCCAACTGTCGTGTTGTGGACGTCGTCCTGCTCGTCATGTTTATTTTTTCTAAGTCGCACATAGCTTGTTCATCACTAATCCTCGAACGTGTTGCGGTCACTTCACCAGGCGATTAATTCTGAAGGAATGTATATCCGCTGTCTATATACGCAACACACAAATGACCGGTTGTTGCGAGTGAGCGTGCCTTTACTCTTGACACCGGCCTCACTAAATGTCAGACAATGGTGGCAATTGCTTTTGATAACGGTTCTAAGTTGAGTTGCATTGCGTGAGAAGGTACGTCCTCACTCGATCGATGATTTCGTGAAAATGCAGCAAAGGGACTCTCGAAGGGTAGGAAGAGACTTCTGGCGCTCCATCCAGGCAAAACATTTGCTGAAAACAAAAAGCAAGTATATGTTACGATCGAGCCAATCGAAAACATTAAAAATTATGCAGATTTTTAAAGTGACAACATGTTTATGACTGGAAGAATTTTCACACATGTACAAACATCGAAAATTATCATGCGAAACATGCGAACAACAATATTTTGCAATAGTGATGAGGAATGCTTCGGCATACAGTATGTTTAAATGAATTGAAACATATTGTTATTATAACCCTAAAAAATTATTTAACAGCAACCAGGAGTCAGTCAATTTTAAAAAGACACAAAATATGGGTGTGGGGATCTTGGGGTTAGATAAGAAATCCAAGAAATTTTACAAATTTCAAACCGAATCGGTAAAATTTTGACTTTTGCATGAAAGTGCTTTTTTTGTTTGTTTTAGAAATACAATTATTTTGCATTAAAACTACGATTTTTCTAAGTTAAAAGTGCGAATTTCAAGATATACCCGCTGCATTAAAAGTGAGATTTTACCTGAGCCAATTATTGACTCTGCCAGCCCTGCGCACAACTGGTGATCCTAAATATATAATGAAATTAAGCTTATATCTTGAGACTTCATGCATTATTTTGGTAGTCATTTTAAATGTGTCGTTTTGTAAATTCTCTATTGATTTTAAAAGAACCTCCTGGGGTTCGTAAACTACTACATTAATGGGACAGATGCAAAAATGGGCAACACATTATTCTCCAACTTCAAAACATTAGTGAAGATTATTTCCTTGACAAGAAATGCATTTGCTAATGTTGTACAATGTATTAAATTATTCATTAGACGTCATGTGCATGAAAACAATACGACAAGAGCTTTGTCTAGTATAATCATTTTAAAATGATGAAAACGGGAGGTTCATAAATAGCATTAACATAACACGCAATTTGTTGAAAAAAATAAGTAAACTCAAAAAAGAAAATGTATTCAATTTAAATCAACTCACTACCCTACAGTCAGCAAATAAATGTCATATGGTAGGGGCAATCATTTCAGGAGAATGCTCCTACGTCAGTAGGGACTTAGACATCTTTGTTAGATTGAATTTATAACAAATCTGGACATTTACAAACAAAGGCAATTCCATCGTCTAATCGCAAGCAAAAAGAAGGACCAGTATAGTAAGCATCCGTCTTGGCATGAAGCTCGGTCAAAGGATTTGATTGATTATGTCTACTCCTAGAGTGGTCCTTAGGCGTTAATATATTAGAATTACGAGAAAGATTACAACGTTTGAGAATAATCCCATAGATAACATTTCACGTCTGGACCAAAACGTGTCCTAATTTAGAGATTGGATCATTTCTGTCACACTCGCGGAATTTTGGTAATTTCCCTTTAACAATTCTGGCTGCCCTATCCTGGACCATCTCTATATCCTGAATATGAACAATCCTGTGAGGGTTCCAAATAGGAGCGCAATATTCCAACATAGGGCGAACCAGAGTAGCGTTGTCAGTTTCCATTTTCCGTACATTCTAGAAATACGCGTTGAATGAATCTAAGGCGTTGGTTCAATGCACCAACAATTTGTGTGAAATTGTGATTCCAAGAGAGATTTTTGTTACACCATATGACCTCAGCTACTTGACAGTATCAACGCCAGCGAGTTGAACACCATCCAGAAATAATTTGGCAAGTATTCAGTTTATGAGAGAACTGCGCACCACTGCGCATTTCCCCTTATTTAACTTCAACTGCCATTCATCGCAAAATGAAGCCAGTATGACGAAATCGTTCCTCAATTCAGGTGAGACACCTCGGCCTTCTTCCACCTCATCATATACTACATTGGAATAGTCCGCAAAAAGTTTTGACTTAACTAGATAGCGCCTTTGAAAGGTCGTTTATGAATAAGAGAAAATGCCCGAAGACATTTTCAGGCCAAAGACCGATAAAAACATACGAATTTAAAAAATATTTACTTTGTCATTAGATAAATCGTAATGGGATTCTCGATTGCCAAATGAGTAATTTCGGTCATTCATTCATTTTGTTTACTGTTAAATTTACCTTGACCACCATCAATTTCCACCCGGAGCTTATTTTTTTCAGCTCGTGGTAAACATCAAAGATTTCATAAAAAGCTTTACATGCACCATTCATGCTTGCATTTAGAACAAATTGCAGTATTTTATATAGAATCTTTTGCCAATTATTCCATAAGGACGATTCTTAAATTTAAATAAAAAATCTTTTCAATAAAAACTGCTCAAATTAGCCATTAAACCATTATCATCGCTGCTCGTTATTTGCAGAAATTGCTATTCAAACCCAGAACCATTCATATATATGGTAGATAACAACATGTACTCGGCATTTAATGATTTCTTAAAAGATTATCCATTCAAAAGTTTTCGTATATTTCATGATAAACACCAAAGTGCTAATTAAACTCACTAAGGAATTATGGTATCGAACATACAGTTTAATATTTAGACGTTCTCCATGCAAAAACTACATCTTCCACTGTTTAATTTCAACTGCAACTAATGAAAACTAATCTAAATACACGCGAATTCAAAGAACTAGACAGACATGCAAATATTTGTCTGAGACTCAGTTGAAGAAATACCCAATTAAACAAGACATAAATGTTTTTCGTATACACGCTAACTAATCAAATTTGATTACAGTACCATTAAGTTAACGAGTACTTAGAATTTACAGAGGATGTAGCGTGCTATAGATTCAATTGGGGTACTCAAACAAACCTCATAATTTCGCACATGTCTGTAGTTTAATTAGTTAATTGGGGCCAATGTACATGTGCTGACCTACTGCAATGGGGCTTTTATTAGTAGTAATGGAGACAAAATACACTCAACACTCAACTTGTGGACCTTGATTGAGCTGCTGAAATTTGTGCAAAAATTTACATTTAGGGAAGTCTATCTCCAAGATCCTCCCTCCCGTATATACGGCCTTTATCACATGTAATTGTATAGGCCATTCTGATACAGCGTGACTAAAAAGTTTGTTCCCCCCTTACATTTTCTTAACGGGGACAAAATTGAAAATTGTGATAAAAAGAACATACCATAGGAACTATGGGATGCGCAATTTAATGGTGGAAAACAATTTGACCTTTGACCATGTTTTCAAGGTCATTCATACAGGAAATACTTGAAGGATGCAGAATAGACATTTGAAAGTTGTAGAGGAGGGCTGCATCAGTCTGAAAATCCTTTCTTTAGAATTACAATGTCCTTCTGTGAATTTATTTAAAGTTTCTTGCAATGGGCATTGATGCACTCCAGGAAAGCTTCGAAACTTAGTCACTCTGCCACAAATTGCCACTTATTCGAAGGTATACATAAACAATACTGATACAAATTTGGTACAATGAGAAATTGTATGGTGAAATTGAATTCTAATACTTGAATCATTTCGTATTGCACACAATGGAAACAATGGCATGGATCTTTTCAAATGAACAGAAAAGTGGGCTAATGCTTCGACTTTAAACCATGATCTCAGAGAGTATAGGGTCCCAGAATTCTTCACAGGTCTTTGCTGTTGTACTCACATGGTTTAATAAATGAAGGCAATTTACATTCCTTATTCTCCTCGAATGCATTCCTGTGAACCAACCCTCCTCCGAAGCCTAAAAATACATTTCATTTCTAGAAAAGCCGTAAACGTCTCCGAATAATAGGCACATCAATAGCACAGATGTAGAAAGATGACATTTGAGTAATCACTAAAATGTATATTTCTCGTCAACGTTTTTCCAGCAAGTGATCAAATCGCAATCTTGTGCATATCCCCCTCATCAGGCCTGTGCTAATGTTGTCATCAAGCAATGGCCATCATTAATATTCTCCGACAAGGGGCCCTTGTTGGTTGCCTGCGGACCCAACTATCAAAAAAATTTCAATTTCAAGGAAGGCTTACTGCATGGAGAAAATGCATATTGGCGAAACGAATTGCTACCAAAAACCGATGATTAATTTGTAGCAGAAGTTGATGACTTATGCCGGGGCCTTTCATGATTTGTAGCCCGGGATTTACGATGCTAATGACGATTGTATTTAACGACCGTGTTTAAGTACGGCCTTAGGGAATTACATTTTCATTTAAATTAGAAAACTATAATGGGCATGCATCACCGAGAGAAAATTAGCGTAATCCCGTGAACCGTTATCAATATTTGGAGCACATTTTAATTCGAAACAGTTCATAAAATCAGAATTTACGAGTTCAAAACATCCGCAGAGGGGATACTTGTGTTGGTCATCAAACTCTTGCACATCGTAGCTGGTAAGGCCGGATATATGAGAAGGGGGATATTGTGGACAGATCTCACCCCGAAATCTGAGAAAGTTACAAATTTCAAGCCGAATTTTCAAAGTGTCGATTTCTGCTCTAGAAATGCAAATTTTAAAGTAAAAACGCAATTTTTCTGCGTTAAAAGTTTTTTGCGATTTTTTTAGGTAATAGCCCACCCCAAGATTACGGACTCTATATTCCCCCCCCTCCCCAACAAATGTCATGACATTTATATCCTTGGTTGCTAGTGAAGTGACATTGGCTCAGAGTCATGTGGCATTGGCAAATTGTACACAAACAATAAACAAACTGATCATAGCTTTAATAGTAAACAATTTAAAATATGAATCACTTATGGCTACGCTAGAAAGCCCTTTAAATTTGAGATCGTTCCAGAAATGAACACTTAAACACGATCCCCTCAAGATATTATTACGTTGCTTATTTTGAAAACCAGGAACTCGTATACATTGGTGGGATTTATGGCCTCTATAAGTTAACCTCTGCTAACGTTGTTCTTGGTCATCCCAACTAATTAACATTACGCTTATAACGTATATAACTTTTTATGACTTAGAGAAACGTCTTAAGACAATGCATCCTACATTCTATAAAAGTCCTAGGCAGTGCAACAAAATCTCTAGAAGCATTAACAAGGGCCTAAACGCGAGCAATTAGATGGGGTTCCATAACCCTTGCACGGCCCTATAGTGCAAACGGGGACGACGTTAAACCCACCATTAATGCGCAATAAATCTGTTAAAATATAATCGCATTCGGTTAAAAACCTGGCTCGGGGGCATTAAACTCATTAGTTGGCATTAATAATTCATCATAAGCGCGGTCCCAACACTAGTGTATGTATATGATGAAGTTTTTCCATGACATTTTGTATATATGTATATACAACAAACATCTCCATATGGGCTTCTGGGTGCAGCTGCACCTGCCAAATGGGCCCATAAATGTCAATGGGGATGTAAACCAGTAGATAAAATTAATCTCGACTATTAGAGCTGTGGTCTGGTGATATATCCCATTTCGTAATTTAATTACAGGCAAGCATAATGAACGTGGTCTCCCCATATCCATCTATATAATAGCAAAATTGTTCACCGCAAAAATGGATTAACAAAACTTGTAATAACTTCCCAGATTCGACATTTGTTTTATAATAGAGAAAAATGTCATCTTATAATTAACCCTAAACCGCGTATACCTGATACAAATAATATACAATCCATATTCATATATAATTTTGGTTTAATTTAACAGCAAATCAAAATTTAACAAATGGAAATAATAGCTCTAATTAAGGCCAACAATTAAACTCATAAATTATTATCAAATTGAAGCAAATTTTAGTTGTTTTTTCGTTTTTGAAATCAGAGAGGAGACAGCCAAATCCTAGTTATTTCAATATTTTTTCATCTCTGTTCCAGTTTTTTTTCATTTCATTCTATTTTGAATTTATTTTCGCATGCTTTGAAAGTCTATATTCATTCTATTTTGAAATTTCATTTTAATGCATGCTATGAAATTCTATTTTTGCATGCTTTGAAATTCTATGTTCATTCTTTTTTGAAATTTCATTTCAATGAATGCTATGAAATTCTATTTTTGCATGCTTTAAAATTCTATTTCTTTGCATGCTTTGAAATTCTTTTTCTTTAGAATTTGTCACTTTAACACTACAAATTGCTTCAATCTCCAACAAGCAGAGTAATATTTTACTTCATTAAAAAAGTAAATGATGCACCTGAATTATCGTCAATGTAACATATTTAGAAACTGAACTATAAAAGATATAAATTTGACTAGTATACGAACCTGGCAAGATTCGAGATATGCTTTATAAAAGGCAAGTGAAAGCTTTGAAACTTACACTTTTATGTATAAATAGAAGACAAATCAAATACTTTTTAGAGACAGAATGCCAGTGATATAAAAACTATAAATTTGAATGGAAACTGACAATTTTACTTCCATTCAAAGCATCATGCATGTACACTGATTCAAATACAAATTTACCTAAAATAGCCTGCATACACCTACAATTGTACTAAATATAAAAGTCTAATTAATTTCGTAGTTTTCAGATATGGCGATTCAGCTATTCAAACTTATTTTTAAAGCAGATAGTACTTCTATTTAGTATAAAAACCATGTTTGTTATATTTATTCTGGATGTCTTTGAAATTTCTTTTCTATTAGATGCAAAATTTTGTTTACACCCTGATTAAACATTCTTCAACAATAAACTGCACTAATTAAACTTAATTAATTTCAGACAAGTTTTAACTAGAGTGAGTAGCATAAACATACCACATTAATTTAACGAGCAATTTTCAGGTTCTTAAAAATGTTTCTTATAGCTGTCATTTAATGCACGAATAAATTAAATCCCCATCTCAGAAACGTGATGCATAATTTATAGATTTTTTGACACAATAATTACGAGGTTTTACCGCTCACTTTCTCCAACCAGCTTGCATGCACTAAGAAAGAGTTTAAGACTATTTGATATTAATATCATACCATGGCAGAATAGTTATTTTGAAATTATGGATCAACACAGATGTAAATCCATAATCTGCTGCTATTAACTGCATGAATATTGTGTATTTATTTAATGATACATTGAATCTGGTGTTCGATATGTATACTATTCATGCAATTTAAGATAATAGTTTGAACCTAAATTCCCACAATATGATAAGATAATGAGGCTATACCATTAATAGGCAAACACAGCTTTAGAAAATGCAATTTTAACTTTTAAAAAAAAATGTATAGATAAATTTTCTTGATAGCTATTTTCAGCCTGTTACTATATGTAGTTCATATTTATAGCGTATCGTTAACGAGGAGATATAACGAGAAAACTCAAGCAAGACTACAAACAAATTTTCCCCATGTTTCCCAAGATACCAGCAATCATTTTTCATATTAATGGCGTAATTTGCATCAACGTTCATGAAAAAAAAATCAAGAGTGCGATCATGAAGAATGCAGTAAAGTTTGATAATACCTGATGTCGTAATTTAGGAATTTCTAGATGTTTTTCTTATACACTAAGCTCATGTCAAAACAAGCATATTCAGAGAACATGCGAGTGTCTTAATATATAGTTAAACGTTTTAATAAGGAGCAACATGTTCAGAAAATGGCCTCTAAGGCGCCATTTAAATAGGACGTCCTCTAGAGGGGGGAGATGGGCAGGGGGAGGGAGGGAGAAAGCAATTATGGACGTTCAATAATGGTGGCATATTATTCAGTTTTTGAAATTTCTGTTTCATTGAGTTTTAAAGGTCATTAAAAGGGGAAATGGACACCGGAGAAATGCGTCCGCAGTCCCAAATGTACTTCAATTTTTAAAACCTCGGAAAGTCGGATATTATGTCAGGAAATTACCGTTAATCAGAAAAATCTGGAAAAATGTTGTGGAATGTTGTGCTTGGAAATATACAGAATGAGCTTTTGTACGTCTAATAAATTTTCTGGACACCGTACTTTTCAAAAAAAAAAAATTAAGGATGTCTATGAAGGGGTCTATGATGGGGAAGGGGTCTAGCTAGGCTAAAATAGACACCATGTGGAAAGGGGTGGGGTGAGAAGAGTAAATTTTTTAAGGAATTTCGGGGACGATATGGGCCCTATGCTTGCTTTTGCTACCAGCTTTAGTTACAGCTCTGCGACTAAGCTCGATACGGACCACAAGTAATTACTCTTTCGGTATTAGTGTGGAAAAAATACCATTAAGCTGTTTATATTTCCCAACAAGTTTGATTATTGATTCTTTGCAAAAGACTCGTGGCTTACCAAGTTTATTTTCGGCTATATTTTGACGAAGGTGCAAAGCATGCAGCGAGGATTGAACAAGAAGACGATGTTTTCAGTCTTTTCAAGGAATCGATCATGCAGACGAAGGGTTGAAAATGGTTCCGCTATACAAGACCTATAAAAGGAGTATTTAGTTGAGAGTTTTATCTCATCTCGCAGATGCCAATTCACACTGAGAAGTTATACCGAGACTGTGTAGAAAAGCTGCCCGATGGGAGTTATACCACTTTCCTTTTGTCACATTCTATAAGACTTAAATGCAGTCTTAAGACACGCAATTCGATGTATTTTTTACAACTGCCAGCTTACAAAACACAACAATTTAATGCTTTCTATGAAATTGGCTTCACGCCAATTGTCAATTACAATAATTCGCACTGTTGTCACAAAATGACACTTGACAATCTCAGTACTGCTTCCATGCTCTAATTAGCCCTGATTAACGGCTATATATAGTATAATGACGTGTGCCTATAGCACCTTAATTAAGGTTGTTTATATATAGAGGTGCTATGATAGATCAAACCATCGTTTAATTACTGCTTTTAACATTATTCAATCATTATTCAATGGAAATGTTGGTCAACGGTAATTTCGTCAAGGGGCAGTTGGTCAACAAAACGAATTAAATTCCATTTTTATATTGAATCGGTTAGGTTAGGTATATTGGTTTCTTCTCGAAATGGAATTTAATTCGTTTTGTTGACCAACTGTCCCATGACGAAATTACCCTTGACCAACATTCCATTTGATCAACAGTCTATATTGATCAATCGTCCATTGACTAATCGTCCTTGGATCAAATGTCCTAGAACCCATGCTTGGCCCTTGATGGGCCATATTCAACACTTGATGGGCCATATATAGCCATGTATGGGGCCATATTTGGCATTTAAAGGACCATAGATATATAGTACATGTACGGGTCAAATTTGACACTTGATTTTTGCCATACATGGCCATATTCATATATAAATGGTTATGACCATGTATGGAGAAATATGGGCGAGTTATAACATTTTGTTTTTTGGGGCAATAATTGCATGTGTAATTTAAGTTCAACAATCAATTCCCATACAATAAACCCTTATTGATGTAAGGATAACTTTACATTTACAAAACACCTTACCTATACGAATTTTTTAAGGCATGCGACAGAAAAAAAAGTAATAAGAGCTACAGATCAAGGAATGTTATATACCACAGACTTATTTGCAGGAATTATTTACATTTTCAGTACTCATTCTATTAAAATATATATATACATAGGTTTTAGTCAGTATAAAGTATGTTGAAAAATTCTTTTCTTAATCCATATCATTGAATAAAATTTCAATATTGAGCATCTAATTGAACATAGGAATGGTTAGAGACCAATGAAAAGCAACCGAAAGTCGCTTCTAAGGCATTTTAACATATACTAAACTACGAAATGGGTGCATTGTCTTATTATACGCGGCCACACAAGGATGTAATGCCAATTGAAAATACCTCTTAAGCCTACATATCGGTATGATTAAATTCATGAGGAAATGTCTTATTGCACCGAGAAAGTAAGCTAGGTAATTCGTCCTGGATAGTCGCAACCATTTTCCATTTGTATAAAGCACTGGGAAGAATTTTATGTCTTGTCAACTCAATATGACAAAGCTCCGTTTGATAGTCCAATAAAGGAGTTTGCGCACTATCATAGATGAGTATATATATTCCTCTGCGGCATTTGAAAACCAATGTGTCAAATGGATACATTAACACCAAGAAACTACGCATGCGCAGATTAATACCGGTGTTTTTACAAAAGTGTACTGATTTGCCTACCAGCGAATGTCCAGACTTGTTTAAACTCGATTCGTTGAGTCAGTGCATCTCTATCGCTGTTTGAGTAAGGTCACGTTTTCATATTTCGTTACATTTGCGATGGAGCGAAACAAGGGTAAGCAATCAAATTTTCTGTGAAACTTAAGAAATATTCAACCGGACATTTGCAAGTTTAACCGAAGCTTATGGAGATGACACTATCGAGAAATATAGTTTTTAGGTCGCACAAAGCTTTCAAAGAGGACCGTTCTGGAAGGCCACCATCGTCAACAAACTATCGAAATGTGGAAGTTGTGCGAACTATGAATGCGAAAGACTGTCGATTATTGCAGAACAAATGGGCTTGAATAAAAATGCAATTCATAGAATTTTAACCGACATTTTGAACATTCAGATGATTGGGTGCTGCACCATGACAACGCACCTGCTCTCACCGTGCTTTCAATTGGAGAGGTTTAGGCGAAAAATCATCACATTTCCGATTAAAATTAGATCAGAGTTTACCTATAAATCAACTTCATACGCAACACAAATTCAAAAGAATCCAACTACAAAGCGCTTGATTGCCATTAGATTCTAATGGAATTAATACATTTTTCATCTACAAAGCAATTGTATATATATATATAAAGCTTAGTATTTCTGTTATAATTAACTATACCGCCCAATAAATTGCAACAATAGGTTGTAAATTGAATGTATGCCATTCCCAGCTTCCAAACACAATAACATAAGAGCCACAAATCATTATGAAAACAATTCGCGGTAACGATAAACAGTCGACAATTAAAAACTAAATTTAATTAGCAAAGGTTAGTCCGGCGAGTGCAGCAGTTAAATTGTATTAGTCAATAAAACGCAATTGACTTATGAAGTTTACGTAGCGCTGCCTTTTGCAAATTAAATTAAACCATAATAAGGGCAGCCACGTGTGATTATTAATTAGCTATTAGACGTAGTTATTTCAGCATTTCTGTTGGATGAATTACCAATTAGCGTTTGGACGAAATAATGGATCAATACAATAATATCTAAAGTTCTGCTTGAATAATACCATCCGTGCCAAGATCTTATACTTTGAATGTTGCGCTATTCGTAACCTTACTCGGACAACCCTTAATTTCCTAACTTTTGGGGGACGTCTTAGGAGGAGGATAGAGAAGAAAGGTTACATATATACTTTACATCATATTTACAAATATAGAGATAAGTACACATGCCTTTAGGGAACAATGTAGAAGATTCACCATATTATGTATTTGTAAAATTGCTTTGTATAAAACTCAACAATATTACACTGCTTATCTAAGTCAGTCGATTTCATATTGTAGTACTAAGCAGAGTTGGGCAGTACGTAATTGAGTACTGTGAATGAATTTGAGTAACTATTAAAAGAGTACCCAGTACAAAGAGTAATTGAATACATAATGTACTCAAAATGTATGAGTACAATATGCTTGAGGTCACATAGGATATTATGTACATCAAGAGCTAATAAAAAGAAAAGGATAAAAAGGACACGCTATATCCATAGGGGCCATTCAAAAAGGACGTCCCCGAAATTCCTTCAAAAATTGACCTCTCCCCACACCCCCCCTGTCCACCCACATGGTGTCCATTTTATCCCAAACCACTTTCGCATCCCAGATGTCCTTCATTTTTTTTAAAAGTAGGGTGTCCAGAAAATGTGTTGGAACATAGAACTCGAAGAGAAATTTCAGCATAAAATTGGTGTTTAAAACAAATTTAGGCATAATTCCCGACTTTTTCGAGGTTGTAAAAATTCAAGTACATTTACGACTGGGGACACATTTCTTCCGGTGTCAATTCCCCTTTCACTGGCCTCTAAAACTTACAGAAAATTCAAAAACTGAAAATACCATCATTAGTGGACGTCCACAATGGCTTTCCCCCTGTCCATATATGTTGTCCACATGCTAGCAGACCTCTCCCTGCTCCCCTCTTAAGGACGTCCTCTTTGAATTGCCCCATACTGGATTTTGGATCATGATTTTATATTTTTACAAATTTTCTTTAATAATATAAATTTGTTTTCCACAACAAACGTTGCCATCAGAATTGCATTATCACACAGAGACTACGCAGTGGATTAATGAAAGAAATCCGCATATTTTGTTTTTCAAGAGGAAAATTGCGAGATTAATTAAATATTCATTTGAAAGTGCAGATAGTTGAATTAACGCTAAAGCTTTCATTTACGATTAGAAACCAAAGTGCAAGAAAAAAAATATATATATAGCATAAACCACTTTTGGTGTCAGTAGACGACAGAAGGGATGAAAGTAATGACGTAAATTCATTGTTTTTAGTATTCCGTGTGACACATAATTAAGAGGAGGCTAAATATAATTGCTTTTAAGAGCGCCATCCACCTTAATTAAAAAGGATTTTAGATTTCGAGATGCTCTTTACGAAGAAGACTTGGATTAGAAGCATATTGAAATCCATTACCATGATTTGCATTTCGCACATTTGTATTTTTGGGACCGTAATAAGAGACGTAAGGGCAATTTAGAGACCACAAAGAATCTGATTATCTGGATTTCCCTCATTTTACATCTACTCATGTGGATATGAAGCTGTTTTTTTTAGAAATTCATAATTGGATTCGATCCTGTAACCTACGAGTAGTCTTATGTCCTAACCTCTTGACCACTGCGAGGGGGGGAGAAAGCAATCAGTCTTGTCTATTTTTCAATAATTCGGTCCTTATAACGGGTCATTCAAAAAGGACGTGCTCAAAAAGGGGGGAAGAGGACACTTATGTGGTCGGGGAAGGGGGGCGCCATTATGGGCGTCCACTAATGATGATATTTTTCTGTTTTTGGATTTCAGTTTGAGGTTTAAAGGTCGGTGAAAGGGGAAATGGGCACCGGAAGAAATGTGTCCCCAGTCCCAAATGTACTTGCATTTTTAAAACTTCGGAAAAGTCTGGAATTATGCCAAAATCTGTATTAAACACCACTTTTATGCTGGAATTTCAATTCCAGGTCAGGAAATTTCCGTTAATCAGAACAATCTGGAAAAATGTCTTGGAATTGGTAGCGAAACGGGTGCTGGGAAATTTATAGGCTGGACCTTTGTATGTTCCAACAAATTTTATGACCACCACGATGACAGAGGATATGATGGGGTGGGGATGAGGTTGGGGAAGTTAGGTACATTATTTAGATTACGTGATCAAACAAAGGTTGAACATGACACCTGATCAATCAGTAAATTTCCTTTAAAGAACCTTTTAACCTTTACTTTCTTGTGTGCAAGGTTTGTATGTTTATATAGCTCTGAAAATGTGTTCTGAGATCTGCACAGACATTCCAATGGTCGTATGTGGATGCAACGCCATAATTGATATAGGTGTGAAAAGCGGTAGTTTTTTCAACCTTCAAGATTGGGATAGCTGAAGAGGCCCATTTTGGTAGAAACTCATCATCAGAATTTCCCCCATATCACTTATCTCTCAAGTTGACGCCAGCTGCAGCATGCATAATGCGAATCATAAATTGGTTGGTAATTGCAGAATATACCAGCAACATGGACGCTCTGAAAATCCACGCATTTTATTCGTAGTTTCCGCAAGAGTGCTTCTTAAAAGTTCTTCGCATCGAAAGAAGGGGAGAGATACAACTTCTAATCAGATAGAAAGATTGTTCAGGAAAAAAAAATTGCCTTAAATTCTCCCCGTTATGGAAATATTTCAACAGTGCTTGGTCGTCCATCCAGAATGCAGTAAGCAGAGGGACCTACATTGACAACCGCTTAGGGTTCCATACAACTGACTGCTATTGAAAATATAGGGAGGGACCTTTTCTCACGCAAGCATGCAGAAGAGACTTAAGCAAACGCTTACGCCGATATGCTTTTTTGTGTGTGCAGAAACAGATGATATGCAAGAAGTTCTTGTGGCATGCTTATCGCTCCAGGAATGTAAAGAACCTATTATTCACATAACTGCATGTTTTATTCAAGCGGGCTATTTTCAGGTGACGTAATAGGCGAGAAGTGTTCAGAATCTATGAAACTGTAAATCATGAAGGCTTATTTATGAACCATGCACAAGCGTGCTCTGCATGCGATTATCCAATCCTCAAACAGCTGTTGAGCAGAACTCAGTCTTGCTGCGAAGACATGACATGACATTGTGAACGCTTTCATTGGCATCATGTCATCAGAAACGTGACATTGTCTCTTATATTTTATTTTTCAAGAATATTTTGATTACTGTTCATTACATCCGATCCATAGAACATTCTGATCTGGATAACAGCGATGGAAAAGCCCCCCAACACCATTCAATTCAACTCAGTAAATAAACCCCATATGGCATAGTGTTTCTTTAGCTTGCCCATCGCTCCAGGAATGTAAAGGAGCCCATTATTCAACGCCTGCATGTTTTATTCAGTCAGATGAAATAGCACATAAACTATACATCATGTGGAGTTATTATGGTGTTCGTACAAAAAATGCCCATGACCTGTTCCTACCAGTGGCCAATCCCTAAGTCCAGACAACTACAAATTTACTTGCACGATTTTACTTGCAAAACCCAACATTTCAATATAACTCAATATTGAACTACTTTTAATGTTACGGATAATGTAACTTCCACAGAGAATTCATAGATATGTCATGTTTTTGGGGCTATCGAAATGTTCAGTGGCATAAGTAAACTCGTTTCTGATCGTGTTTAGAAGTTACACAAGTTAGCCAAATGTATAGTTTGTTCGCATTGTGGCACAAACTATTATACTCATAAGAATATTTCATGAAATAGTTTTATCATCTACGAACTTGTTACTATAAACAATTTCATTTGCGCAACTGTCCATGAACGATCAATTTGAGGGAATTGTAGAGATTCTTTATGGCAAGACAATAGAGCTACCATCATTTATATCGTCACCATCCTGAATTTCTGAATCGATCGCTCAATGAAACTCACCCTTTGTTATCGTACTATTTCGCGGCATTGTATTTTTTATATTCTGCAATTATAATAGAAGGTAGGCCAACATATATCCCACAAATATAGTGATATTGAGAAATATTTCCAATGGCATAAAAGTGTGTGATACATGCCAAGACGAGCTCCAAGTTAAAGTGAAAAAGGCAGAGGCAGAACCAATACACTTTATTAAATGAAAGATATTCGCAATGATACACTGCCATTTTCTAACACTTCGTCTCAATAATTCACTTCCTATATAATGTTTCGCATTCGAAGGGCTGGAATCACACCCACACAATGGTCCAATTGTAGTGAAACGTCTGGCAACTCTCGAAGTAAGGATAAATTGAGCAAGCAAGATATATGATTGTAGAAAAGCCGAAGAACTGCTATTGTGTATTGTCAGTTATAAATAACACCGAATGCCAGCATTGTCATTATTATGTTGATTAAATTACGAATCTCGTATTTTTAGCTGGCGTATTTGGTATAGAAGCAATTCCTTAATGAAATTTAATATATGGCCTTTGGTATTTTCTACACACCGTACAGTTATTGGATTACATACAATAGGCCTAAGTATTATTATATTGAAGTATTATTCAAGAAGTTCGTGTTGCGGCTTCTGTGGTTTCTACCTCTTCTGCTAAGTTTATAAAGAGCTCAAATTATAATATATAGCAAAACTGAAATTTCAACTCAAATATAAGTTTAGTAAAGAGTGAGGGTCATGTATCATCTAGGTACAGGTTTTATTTATTTTTAAAATATGGACATCTATTTGCTGACTGTAGGGTAGTGAGTTGAATTGAATTAGCCATTGAGTACGTAAATTATTAGCTATGTTTCTTGATTAATTAAACATATTGTGTACCAAAGCAATACTATGAAATGAAGTTAAAATATTGCAGATTCCGACTCATCATCATATATATGTAAAATAGGAACTACAAATAAGACATTCTCTTCAAATGTAAGCAATGAATAAATTTCTCAGAACCTTAAGGAAAAACAAGTAATATGGAGATGTGCACAGGAGCCTTGAAGGGATAATCAAAATAATGGATCTGAACAATCAAGTAGCACACAAGAAGTGTCGCTTTAAGGTCCAATAATAAGATTTATGGATTTTTGATATTTACAGAAGTTGTTCGGTACGCAAACAATTTCTTAATTTGTTAAGTGGGATGCTGCAGCCATTCTCGAAACAAAATTGGTAAACATGTTTTATTTTTCGAAAAATGTGGGGAGTTTTTAAGTCACATGGGAGTTTGCCCAACTTGTCCCAAACTATATCTCTTCCACTATCAAGAATATATAGTTTTTAGTGACGGTAGAAATAAATTAGCTGATAAGAGAATTACCAATTATCTTTTTCCATAGTGGTGCAAATTTAATTAAACTTTTTACATAAACTAATAAGCCTTCCCAATACTCGTATAAAATGATTGATTGAACAATACTTGACCGCCTTTGCTACAAAAAGTATATTCAATTTAAGATACTCGAAGCTAATGTGAAAGAGTTAAGCACATTATTCATGAAAAATTGATTAAAATACACAATACAAAGCGTTGTTTACAGGCTCGATTCAGATCTACTGTAAATGCAATTTGTGAACTGAAAAAACTACATGTACGAGGTGCGGTCAAAATGTGTTCCATATTCGTTTATTATTCGAAAACCAGATGTTGTACAAAAAAACTGAAATAGCCATTTTAAACACATTTTGACACATTCATCCCAACGTTTGATGAGGTTTATACCCCTCTCGTAAAATACCTAATGCTGGCTATGCAGACATTGCGGAACCGCAAGTTTCACATCATCTTGTGTTTGGAATTTTTGACCACTCGAGTGTTACTTTAGTGGACCAAAGAGATGGAAGTCGCTCGGTGAGAGGTCTTGGGGCTGTATGGCGGATGTTTCGATGTTTCCCACCCAAACATGTTGATCTCGTGGGCTGTGGCATGGGCAGAATGGAGACTTCTCTTTTTGACAGTTACAGTTTCGCGTTCTTTTTTAAAGTTTAATAACCACCTCTGTACCGTACTTTGTGAAACACATTTGTCACCGTAAACTCCTAACATTTCACTAGAAATTTCACTCGGCTTCATGCCTTTCAACACTGAAAAACGAATAACACTTCGTTGTTCCTCTCGCATCAACGCTTTCGAGTGAGGCACCATTTTGTTTTTGATAGTTTGTTCAAAATTCTGCATGAATTGTGGCGCCATGTAGTGACCTAATATCAAAATTTCCTGTTCTTTAAAATGGCTATTTCATTATTTTTGTACGACATCTGGTTTTCGAATAATAAACGAATATGCAAGACTTCTTGACCTCCCTTCGTATTTTGTTTGTTTATTATTTTTTTAAGTTTAAAATATCCATTTAATCTCCTTAAAGAATGTGCAACTTATAATATGCAAATGAGAACGCTAAAGATCTTCGATAGTAAGCATTATCAGAAATGAATTTTTAGAAAAAATGATATTCCTCAAGTATTATTTAAGAGAAAACTTTAGGCAAATCATTTACGAGTTACAATAAAACTAATTATAGATTTATCTTATCATAACTCGTTGTCGAGAGATATCTTATATCGAGAACTTTATTAATGTGCCTTCCTTTTTCAAAAGATAAAACGCAGACAATCTACGTTAATTAGGCATTACACCATAATAGCTTTTCCTAATTTCTGTAATTAGCAACGCCTGATCAGCGCACAATCGCTATACATGTGCATAAGGCAATTGCAACAGTGCACATTATATTGAAGTAACAATATACTATATTGCTTCGTATAGATCCAGTTTTTTATATAAAATAATTTCGACAGATACGATCCATTATTTAGGTCGGATATTGGAATAATAGTGGCAAAATCTTAAACTAAGTTCGTACCGCATTTCTATGATGCACCCATTTGTCAATATTTGTAATACAATTTTCATTTAATTTCCAAAAGTAAAGGTTTATGAAAATATTGCTTTTTTCATCTCAATGCAAACATGAAACTTACATTAACTAATATAATAAAACAAAACTTATTTAGTATTTATATACAATATCAAATAACTTTTTCGTTAAAGATTCAGTAAATTACAAATCCACGATGCAGATAAGTTATATACGGTTACTGGATATTTTATTGATTTTATTGAACATAATATAACGGTAATTTCATTTAGTATATTGCGCTTTATTTTCATACCTAGCTGAGAAAACAAAGTTCATGCAACTGCGGACCGATGCGTTGGTCACAGATCCCACAACTGCCTAATTGGTAATGTTACCCTAATGTGTTATTGAAATAAAATAACAGATTTGAGGAAGGCAGAAGTTGCCATGGTCACCGTCACGTTTTCTGCTGATTCCCATTTCTCGGTAATTTCCACCAGAACATTTCTTGGAAGCTGTCTTAGGATGTAAATCGTTACAGATTATCCATTCATGAATGAAAAACAAGACGTTAAAGTCAATAATAAAGGCCGAACAATATGTAAATTGTAATTTGTAATGCGAAATTCTTAGAAACAATGTTATTCATCTTTGTTAATATGGTACGATGAAACTATAACCGTATGACGCTTATTGGATCTACTAACAGATTAAGTTTAACAGATAACCACCTAACTTAAAGAACATATTTCCAGATGAAAAGGCTATAAGCCCCTTTATGGCCATGTATGGGCTATATTATAAGTCCGAACTTGCACCCATCAACACTGTAAAAACAAGACTTTTCGTGTCATTTCTTGTAAGCGAAATCCAGAGTTTTTATGCGCCTTTTTAATACAAATAAAGTATCTTATTTCTAAAATAAGACACAAAAAGTGTCTTGATTTTTTCTTGTCTTGGCATTGATTTTTTTTACCGTATAATGAAACACAGTGGACCGTAAATCGAAAAAGTGCCATAATTTAAAAAAAGCCGTTATAGCGAAATGCCATATAAAGAGCGGCCGTATAGCGAGGTATAGGTGTACTAGGATAGTGACCACCTCAAATACAATAATTTCATTATCATTTATTAGTAATGTGGAAATATGCCATAGATGACATTTAGAACAAAATCCGTGTCGTCAAACTAAAAATAAACAAGCTTTCCATCAACTACAACAGTATATAATCGTTGAATAAAAGATATACAATTATTCTAGTATTTACACAAATTTAGGAAAAGCACTTACGGCATTGATTATACTGCAAGCTAGTTGCGTAATGCGAATTTATTATTCTAGAAAAAACTAAAACTAAAATGTTTATTAAGAAAATCTCTTTGTAGAATTAGGCCCCAGGTTGTTCTTAAGCTTTTAATATGCACATTCAACCATATAAATTTGCGAATATCCTACAAATTATATTATGCTATATTACAATGGTATTGGAAAAATGGAAAAATGGAAAAATACTGCGTATGAAGTTAAGGTTTTGAAAAACAACAACAACTCCGGGAGGATCTCCTGCAGGCATTTAATGTTATAATATCCATTCCTGCTGATAAAGCTGTTTATCCGAAGCCCATTTAATTTTCTAAAAAGCAACGTTTTGCGGGCAAATATCAAATCAGGCAAATTCGAGATTACCAAATATTGTACTTCAGTAACAGCTTTTAAAACAACATTCGGAAAGTTGGTGATGTTTATCATGCTGAGAAACAATTACTAATTCATGAATAGTAAATTACACCACGTATTTAGGGGTCATTCAAAAAGTACGTCCCTGAAATTCCTTCAAAAACTAACATCCCCGTACCCCTGTCCACAATCTGTCTATTTTAGCACAGACACCCCATACCCTTCCCTCATAGACATAATTAATATTTTTTTTAAAGTAAAAGGTGTCCAGAAAATGTGGGTGACCATAAGTTGAGTTTGAGGTGACTACTCTACGTGAGTCCGGTTGTTTGAGCACGTGACCTTAGTCTCGGACTAAGAGAACAGGGAAGATAGTTAGGATGATAGTAGTATCTTCAAAGTACGAGCTTATCAGAGCTGACTTTCTTAAGGTCGAACTATTGTGATGTGGCTCACGGAGATAACACGAGGTTAAGAAGGTCTCGCGGAGAGTGAACTATGAATCGGTTGGACATTGGGGCGGATATTGGAATTTACAATATCCGTCTTTCACAATGTTGCACAAATATAGCTCTAAGCATAGCTTAGGCTTGTCAAGTGGTTAAGGACAAGTGCTTAACTAGTCTTAAAGAAGTCCGAATGAGAGTGGTACGCTTTAATGTTTGACTTCCTCACACAATACATGTAATTGTAGGTTACTTCACTGCAGTGCAGACTGTGCTCAAAGTGGACGTCGTGTTTGAGATGGCCTTAGCTGTCAGTATTCGATAAGACTCAACCTCAGAGAGGATGCACTGAAGGGCGAAACGAGCAATATGATAAGATGATAATCGAGTTATATATATGCATATTTTTGCCTTCATGCATTTTCAGAATTTGCTTTGACGTATATGTCCATAAATATTAAACATGCATAATGTTGTTTTCTTGGACCATCGGCAGATCAGATTAAATTTGGATCAATTACAGTCGACCCTTGCACAAATATAATAAAATACTACTAGTCTGTGAATGCATCATTTAGCATTTGGTTTAGTGACATCCTTAATTCATGACATTATCTCAACAGAAATGTCGGCGACAAATGTTCACATATATATACTCTGAGAGGTGCTAACCATTTCTGATTCATGTTTACGTTTCTTTTGCGATGCAATATTTTTGCATTATCCCATTTTACGAGTTTGCCGGATTTTCAGTTGGAAAAGCGAATCTAAACTAGGTTATTCTCCATTATGTACTCTAAAATGTAATTATACCAATCTTGAAAAGACTTCCTGCGCATATTCTCGCTTCCTGCAGCTTCCATGCGAAGCCTGTTGAATTGCACCAAACCTCTTTTCATGGGCACCGCATATCTTTATGCAAAAATTTGCCTTTTAAATAAGTTTACAGAAATAATGCTGTTATTCAAACTACAGGGTGGGCCAATAAAAGTAAGCCAACTTTATAAAAATCATAAAATGGTTATTTGTTAATGAAATTTATTGAAAATTTGTACATGTGTACTAAAATAGGATACACAAAAATTCCCTATTTCAATTTGTGTTTAAAAAACGTATCGTGGTTCATTCTTCTTCAGTGAACGCCATTTTGAAAGACAAATTCGAATGATTACGTCATTAAAAAAGAACGTGAACGAGGGCAATTCCAAAGAGAAAAACAATATTTGTACAAATTTTCATTAAATTCCATTAACAATTAACCTTTTTACGATTTTTATAAAGTTGGCTTACTTTTTATTGGCTCACCCTGTATTTACATCTCCAAGGTGAAATACGTTTTTTTCAGTTATACTCAATTAAATAGTAGACAAGTATTTAAAAATGAGGTGCGTCTAAAGCCGGGTCTCCACCAAGACGTACATGTACGTATAAACAAGTATTTACAAACATATGCAAAAACGTTTGCCCTCCGGGTTTGTTTCAGCCGCCATTTTGTAAATATATGTAAATATCAAAATTGTGCACCTATTAAATGTCTTTAATAGTTGTACAATTTTGATATTTACACATATTTAAAAAAATGGCAGCTGACACAAACCTGGAGAGCAAAAAAACCTTATTTACTATATTCAATTGCCATTCATCGCAACATGAAGCCAGTACGTTGAGATCGCCCCTCTATTTAGGTGAGAAACCTAGAATACATCAAGTATGAATCAGTAGTTCGATTTCAAACAATTGTCACAAATCAGGCAACCGGCTGATCTACTTATAAACCCAAGATGCAATTGCTGTCAATAGCAATAGTTGTGTCAGAAGACGTATAGAAAAAAAATCAAAGCTGTAAATTCGTACACTACAATCAAAGAGCGCATTAGGCCCAAGCACAAGGTCTCAAATCAGAATTGAAAATTGAAAACAAATGCGTCGAATGAGGAGTACATGTGCAATGATGACGAAAACAGGAGTTTGCATGGGGAAAGAATTTCAATTTCATACCGACAGAAATTCGGTAAGTTTTCTAACGATGGTGACGATCAATAGCCTAAACCGATTACGATGCAACGGGAATTCAATTTCATGGAGGATTCCATTATCGAAATAATGCTTTTTTAACGCCAAGATTCAATTTTAGGAATATAATGCGAAGGAGAGAATCTGTACGGAAACTTGACGGCAGCAAAAACATTTCGATTACATATTTAACGATGTGCCGGAAACACGAAACGAAAATCTATAGATATATAGATGCAGTTGTATTTGCTGCCTGTATATTTTTCAAAAAATACAATTTATTGGAAATTGATATCGGAGCAATCAATGATAGATCACCAGTATGCAATTGACGAGCTTTTATGGAAAAATCAAAACTGATTTTCGATGGGAGTTACATTATAAACTATCATCTTTTAAGGATGCACGTCTCAACAAGTATTGTTTGACGGATTTCCATTAATATTTATAAAGCCAACCGTATAAATCGATGCAAGCATAGCCATATATATGTCATCACATTTTTAGGGGAGAGGGATAGGGTCCATATTCTTGGGGTGGACTATCTTGGCCATATATTAAGGATCGCCAGTATTAAGCAGGACCCGGCAGAGCAGAGAATTGGCCCAGGTGAAACAGAAATTGCATTTTTACCTAAGAAAAATCGCACTTTGTAATAACCGGCCACCCTAGCTGCCCTCTCTCAATGGGCATCTTATGCCACAGTGAAAAGAATAATACCCATACCTCGCTTTACGGCTAAGATGCGTTTCGAAAAAGTTGGCCGTAAAGCGAAAAGCCATATAACGAATCAATATATATAACAGTAGGCAGATGTTTGTACCATATACAATGCAATATGGCTGTCATTAATACTGATTATTGATTCTTCGACTTAGAACTCAGTATATGAAGCATTGCTAGATGACAGACATACGAGACAAGGCACTTGCATATAACAGACAGGCCAGAATCGTCATCCAAAGAGGGATTAAGAAATCCAGAACGAGGCATAGTTTTTTGTATCAATCAGACCTAACGCCATTAACTAGCAAGATATCCACGTCCGCCAATTCTCATAAATAATAACCATTAGCGACATTAATAAGCTCACCCGAGCAATCACGAGTCCATTATAATGCTGAGAATGATCCACTCAAAGTGACTGCAAGCGGAAAAATGGCCGCATTAAAAATGGCGGCTAGGGATGGAAAACCTATATATATGACCATGTGTGAGCGGTATATGGACCCAGGAGAACCACAGACAGCCATTCACATCATCACCAACTGCCCTGTTTTCTGTGTCGAAAAACAAAGAATCGGCATCCTGGACCCTCGCGCCTCACAACATATGGAAGACAACAGGTACTGGGAGTTCCTGAAGCTGGCAATGTGGAAGATGTTGACCCTTAACCGAGGCAATCCCTAACTTATAACTAAAGCTTTCTATGTACTTCACCTTATCCAACTCTCTACTATTCACCACTGTTGCATTGTATTCTCACCGGCTTGTCACATACTGCTCTAACCGTATCCATTAGGACATGACACACACATGCTCAAAACATCTTATTCCCGTCTACTACTACTAACATGCTCTTAGCTGTGTATATTAAGGGGCTTCTCCACTGCATTGAACATTGAACATTGAACATAAAACATGCAAACATTCAAGACAAACCTGAAACATA
>JAQGAE010001264.1:0-24463 GCA_034696685.1 Julus scandinavius
GCGCGTCATATCCGGCCTTAGCAGACGGATTCATCGATCACTGTGCGCCACTTTCGCCCAGTGTGAACCAGCCTTAAAACTTTAGTTTCTTAATGTATACAGAAAGCTATATATAAGGAAGAAACTGCAAGCATCAGTTAAAGAAATTTCTTGAATGTGTTGTTTAGTCATGCCATCTGGCCAAATCTTGACTCAAAAGCAGACAACTAAACTTCAGAGTCCGAAGAAAACTTATAGTGCATAATGGTTTTATGCAGAGTTTCGTCATGGACGACATCACGTAAGTTTTATAAACTGTTCATTGGATTAGCAACGAGAGAGTAATTTATCTCGAATTACCCTGATGACATATACACTGAGCGTTTAAAATCCAACATTACAGAAGCAAATTAAGGCTAACTGATTAAATACAGATATAATAACGACGATGACGAAATCTGTAGAAAGTTTAATGGACTCTAAATGACTGCAATGGTGGCGTGACGACTTTCGGTATTGCATATCGTATACCTTTTGCATGAGTTATCAACTTGTACATTTGTCGGAAAACTGCGTAATGTACGTATATAAAACAAAAACAGAAAAACATCAAAAGAAAAAAATCCTCTTTCCAAACAATCGTTTAAGTCTTGCGGACCACCGCGGAGGGCGGGCACCGTCAACCCCAGACAGACAGACAGAAAAGCAAGTTACCAAAGCACATAAACAGCGGGTAATTCACACCCCAAATGATCAATTCCAGGGTGAAAAACAAACAGCAGTCAGCAAAATATCAATTCATCGAACAGTCGCCTAATAACAATAATAGATTTCGAGACTAAGGGGTGGCAATATCCACCCGCCACTTAATTTAATACTATTTCACAGCGTTGGCCTTCGGGGATTCAAATTATACTCGAAGATCAAAGTGCGAAGAAAAAAAAAACAATAGCTGGGATGGCAAAAAGGAAAAATCAAGCGGGATTTCGCCTTGTTTTTCTGTCGGGTTTGCTCCCCAGACACCGCCGGGTCTGGAACGCTGGGCTCTGGAAACAGGTACCAAATTGATCGACGAGATGCAAAAGTCTGAGACGAACACACGCAATTTGTACCGTTTACGAAAAAAAAATAGAAGAAAAATAAATAAAAATAAACACAGAGGCAACAAAAAAAAAACCCGGCTTGGATGCGCACAAAAGCTGCATTCATCATCACTGGTAATCCCGCGCGCATGCGCAGACTCTCTCCACCATAACCATTATTTACGATAAAACTGTTCTACATGTAAGGTTTAAAAAAGTCTTTCTCGCCCAACTTCGAGATCATACATATAAGACGATCGATTCAATTAGTGACAATATTACGATAGTTACATGTGTATGGCATCATCAATATTGGATCGATAATGGCGACAGTTATTTGGTAGTTGTACAGAGACAAATGGCAACAACAACAACAACAAAAATATGTAAGGACAACTGCTTTTATCAACTGTTTCAAAGCTTTGGAAGTTTCAGCAATATCATTTACTAAAAAAAACTGATATTACTGACTATATAACCTAAAATAAACCTAATGTTCGAAATCAGTGATTGTATGTTGTAGAAAGTTGCTGATGTCATGTTCGACGTTTAGTAATGAATCCAACACAGCGCCCACTGGCGAGTGAACACAAAGGCCTTATGTATATACCAGCATCGCCCGTATACAAAGTATTTCCATCATTTAAACATTAGTCACCATAGTCTTTATTTGAAACGTGTTCCAAAATCTAGCAGTATGTGACGGCGTTCCATCCAAGGCAACGTTAAGAACAACAGCAGCCAAACAAAGGCGAGGCAAGAGTGATGGAGTCGGAGACAGATGGGAGACAACTGACTTAATTGCTCGTTAAGTGGTGACAAGTCGTAATCAACCCTTGCCAATTAAAGGTCCATTAAGGACGGCTGAGAAAGAAGCCAAACGAGAATGGCCTATTAGGTGTGTGGGGGTGGGAGAAGATAGCGAGGAGCAACGGCGCTTTCACATCCAGCTATCCGTCTCACTTAGCCGAGTGATCAGTTAAGTTGACCAGCATGGTCCACGCAACAATGGAGTGCAATATTAGAAACTGTTTCTGAATGGGGATTGCATGGTTTCGATATCAAATAAATGAATGTCATTACACATATAGTGACCGAGGAAGATTACATATTTCATCTTATAAAATATTTTATAAATTTTGGCAAGAAATGCATTGGAAGACCTTCTGTACAGTGACAATAACCTATTTCGTATTCCTATATACATACATACATCCAAGGCCGTATATATGGAGGGGGGGATGGGGGAAATTGGGGATAGATTCCCCCAGAAATCCAATAATTTTAAAAATTTCAACCCGAATCCGCCAATGTTTCGCTATTTTTGGACCATATCTCCCCCCGAAATGTGATCACATATACGGACTTGCGTACATCTAACTACTATTATCTGTGAGACCAAGTTTGGGTGTGAAATTTTTTTTTTACAATCGAACATTAAAATGCTTGCCTTTAATACAGATTTTTAAGAGTTTTCGTTAAAAAAAATTCAATTGCCTTTATTTTTTTCAGAATTTTAAAAATGTAAATGCACCTGTATATATAAGAAAAAATTGCATGGGTACACATCGGCAGTACGTTGACCAACAAGAAGCGGCGACGTCATTGGACACATTTTTCAAAAATTATTTTAAAAAAACATTGTACAATTTTTTTCACATGTTAATTACTAATCAATAGTATATTAATGATAAATGCACTTGTATGCTACTAATTGTATTTTATTAATATTATTTTTGTTTTATATATCCCTCTATTAACCAACCTACCCACCTCCAATCCCAACCAGAACGGATAAGAGGGGTTCAACTGAATTATCATATTTCATACAAAAAATCTAGATTAATCGGCTCCCGCTCAAAACCGAACAACCTCCAAGACGGATAAGAGACGTTTTACTATATTTACATTTAGCCAAACTGCTTATATTAGAGTTGTTCGACCTTTAAGCCCCTTTAAGGTAGGCAATCACACACTACTTTGGAGTTATGTTAGGTTGACTACATCAGGGCGTTCACCGTAACTCGACTTTGTTTACTATACGTATTTAGCAACTTCCAATAACAATAAATTGGTATTTGGAAGGATACTCTATTACATGCATTGCAATGATTGTGAAATACTATGAAAAAATCTATTAAACTAGACAACTAGGTTATTGACGGTTTATATGAAATTCTTGAAAAAACAGCATATGTACATCTACTATTAAGATGTACATACATTCTTTCATCGATTACTTCAGATGTATAATGATCGCTTTTAAACACCTTCTAAAGGAAACATGAAATCGATTTGAATCAATATGTTTATAAATAAAAGAAAATGAATAATACTAACATTATATGTTCCATATCGTATAGTTTGCTAAACAAGTATTAATTAGAACATACGCGTGACACACATGAAAAAGCGCCATTACCGTTGTAACATGCCATACCAATGCAATAAAGTATTGTACATTTGCGGGGCCATTCCAAAATTACATTTAAAATATTCCACCATCGACTATACTATAAATCTACGAGTTGTCAAAACTTCTATTATATCTTCCTAAACATGATAACCAAAACAAGATAGTTTAATAGGGTCATCCATTCATGAGTCATTTTAGACATTTCGTCACATTCCAATCACACTACAAACGCTCGAACAACAAAAATGTATAATAAAGGAATGACAGTGGAAATAGGGACATCCATTAATTCTTCCCTAAAATTGGCTACCTGACAACTATACTGTCTTGGCGATGAAAAATGGAGTATCCTTAACCTTCAATTAGGTTAAGGAAGGGTCAGTTTTATGTATGTCGCCACCAACATTCTCCACATTCTTGAAGTGTACGAAAAACGAAAACGTCGAGGCGAAACTGGATTATGCGTAACGCGAGAACAGGGCATGGGCTGTGACCTAGGCAACGTCGGAACAACCCTTCACCCCTCACCCCCCTTTCGTTCCTTTTTTTATCGAAATGTAATTTGGTAGCCATCACTTCAGCCTCGTCCACATTTTTCATCCTGTTTTTTTCCAATTTCGGACAGAGGGTATCCATTACTGGCGGGTTCCGGTCACTCTGCCAAATATTTATTAGACGTTCCGGCATGTGGTCAGTTTAGTCGCACGAAACTCATTTCAATTTCGTTTTTAAATACATTCTTCGCATTGTTACCGACGAATTCAATATGCCTGGCTCGGTGCTGTGGTCATGTTACGAAACAAACAATAAATAAGAACTACAATAGAAAAAGACGGCAGACAATCCTGCAAATCGAAACAGCCATACGAAAAATGATATTTAAACAACATGTTCTATATCGAGCCTTGCCCATTCCAGCGAACGTTTTAAAAAATACTTACATAGCATAATTGATAGTGTTCCTATTTAATTAGTAATATCCATGTGTATTGTATATTTGAAATAAAACCAAACCTATAAAAAGTTTTAGAAAATTTTGTAGAGGATTTATCTGAAACCAACGTGCGATCTTATTTCACAAATAATGCGTGATGAAAAGTTTGCTGTGAATGTGCAATTTTTGACCAAATGTACAAGTTAACACAATGGCATGTAAAAATCGACACATACATACATATTTCCAATAACGTATATATTATGGGACAAGTTTGTTCAGTTATTCAGACAGAAACTGAATGAAACTGATTTTTTCTCTCGTTAATTATGGGTAAGGTTCTAAAATAAACAATGTAATGGACAATGTTCTGAAAGGTCAATAATCAAAAAGAACTCATTCTCAGTAACAATCTGGATTTCTTTTTAAAACGGGGGCATGCGTATTCACCAAAATAAACGTTTCCGGCTGGAGCTATTAGCCTCTCACATTGAACAATACCTTATTTGATCCAATTCCAACGATTTTAAATAAAATTGCATTATATTCGATTTTATTCTTGAAAGCCAAGTTTTCATCGCAATATGTATTTTAAAGCTATTTTTGACGTGAGATGCGCAATATTTGTCCAATACAGTTCTGTATTATGCACAAACATGACAACTATGTGTATGAAACAAAAATAACACGAGAATGCGGTTTTGACATTTCCGACTTCCCAAAGGTAAACCTTACCCCCAAAGCTGTTTTTTCTTGAAAAATGTAACTCGCACTATATATAAAACATAATGTCTGAATTTTCGACTCAGACGTGTTAATTCTGTAGACAGAATTCCACTAAAGATATCATTTTAAAGTGCTTGGGTATCCAAAGTTAAGACAGTTCTTTAACTAAGCACATTTTTTACAACAGTCTTAATAATTTACATGGGGTATTTGAAAGTCAAGTGTCTCGACTTAGCAACCCACCTTCCTATCTCATGGTCATCCACAAATAGTCAGTGTCAGGGGCAACACATAAAGATCACGATTTATAGCCTATAAAATTGGCTTTCCAATGGCGGAACGAGGGTCCCAAGCACGTGCACCCCCTCGTGAGGGCCTCGGCCATCCGCCGAACACCACCTTCGCCATAATTTTCTTTTGCCCTTTTTTTCAAATACCTGTTGCATGAGAATTACTCTTAGGAAAATGGTCAAATAACAGATCCGCATTTGGTAAGATATGGGCCCCCTCCGGAGGGGTGTGGGATCTTAATGGCCATTATGACGTGTTCCGCCCTTGACATTGAAACGTTTTTCTGAAGAAATGCCAAAAAAAATTCACTATTTTTTGCGACTGCGATGAAAGATTAGGAAGGCTTTTGCATAAGTGTGCAAATTTTCAATTTTCAGTTTTTGGATACCTGATCTAGGAAGTGTTTTCCTAAACTGATTATTTAAAAAAATATCAGAAATGACAGGATGATAAATACATATGTATATTATGCTTGTATTCATCCACTGTTAATATTGTTAAGTTCAGATATAAGAATTTGGAAACACCTTGTAAATAAACAGATAGAGCAAGCTAAGCATTTATTCGATCTCACTTTGTATTGATTGGAAACTAAACTAATGTACGACTAATGATACTTGACAAAATTCTACATATTTCAATCTTGAGCAAATTTTAAGGTATTTATAATGGTCACTATCCAAAGCGCCCTTTCTGGGTCTAACAATCTTATATATATTTCTCTCAGAATTTCTTAGTGATCCTCCCCAAAGTAGGCTTACTAATATCTGGGGCGCATAATGCTTTTCTGCACAATTAATTTTTGTAATCGTCCTCGAGGGTGATAAACTGATGCTGCATATGGCAACTATTTGTCTATGCCACCGGCTGCTGATGGCCAATTTCTCTATGATTAAGAATAAAAGTGGCCAATATTAAGAGGAAAAGACTTGGAGAAGCTCCATGCAGAAAGCGAGCAGCCATAAATTAAGGCCAAGCTCAAATAAAATTTCAATGGAGCGGAAAAGCGACCAAAAGTGCTTCATTTGAGGGGGGAAGAAACGGCTGGCAGCGCCATCTTGGGAGTCCGTTTTTGTTTGGCAAAACATGCGCGCTAGGGTGAAGCTTCCCGAGACTCCCTTCTCTTCCGGCCTGTTTCCCCCAGTGAGATTAATGGCCGAAATTCCACAGTGCCCGTGGTTAATTCGAATTCCGTTTATTTGGAATTATTTGGACAATGGGAGAAATTGAAGAAGAAGGAGGTGGGGGGACGTTTATAAAAACCCGCATGGATATACGCGGAAAATATATATGGAAAAAAGGGGGAGATTGGGAAGAAATAAAGTGGGGGGACCATAACTCCCTGTTCACCAGTTCCACTTAACGAGATTCCACTTTATATAAAACCCATTGCGCGGGCAGCACTCGTTGCCCTGGCAACGGATGACCACTGCGTTCCTACCGTATACAATAATATTGTAGCCATCGTGTTGCACAGGGAAAATTAAAAACATCAAAACATATGGACGATTACCCCTTTCAATAGGTATATTTTCATGCAATCTAAACGTAAAATTCTCAAGTGTTTTCATGTTTTTTTAACATCTATTCATAACAGCCCCGAAATTTCAAACTGTGTCACTAGATGGCGCTCCTAGTTAAGGAGTCGTCTTTGCTATGATAGTTACATTTTGTTAATTGGAGGTAACCACGTTGTAAATGATATAACCACGCGGTTTTCATCTAGTATAATAAAAGTTCAAACCTGAGATAAAATTGTGCTAATTGACTCTGAAAACCCAATAAACCAAAATATACTCAGTTTAATTTACCATTCACAATTGGAGTTCATAGACAACAGCTACCAGTAAAAATCGGCTTAACATCAGCTTACATACAGGACAGTTTACTATGTTACATGCAATTACGAATAAAAGAATAGACAGTTCACTGCCTTTCCTGTGATGGTAAACAGCTGACAAACTGGCAACAGATAATAGATAACTTACTAACGCCATTATTGTTTTATTAGTAGCCAAAGGGTCGTAAAGTGATCGCCTATAGGTGACAATCAGCTGGTAACACACTGATGCCACGACTGTTTGCAAACCGATAATATTCCCTTTCAAATACAATCAATTTACTATCGGTCATGTGACATGCTGACAGTTAACCAGTCGCCAGTACCATGTAAGATTGCACACCAGGGTTATTGGATTCAAAGGTTCACTTAACCACCATTAGCAAAACCAATAGACATTGAGCATATAGTTACGTCAGTCATGGTATCACGTGGTATTTATTCCACTGTGTATTAAAAGAGTGAGTGTAAAACTTATCTTTAGAAGGTCGATTAACGAATAATTTTGTCAAGTATAACTGTAGATTCTAGAAAAATCATTCCACAGGTAGTATTTTTTTTAAAAATTCGGTTCCAAATAACGAGCATGTGTGTTCATCATTTTTCAGAATACATTTTTGTTTATGTACTGATAAATCCTATTGTATTACATTTAATGATAATACAATAAAAACTACATAGAGCCCGATGGTTTATACCCTGTCTCCACTTGTGTATTTTAACTCGGTTGGATGTGCATTCTCAGTTGGATGCAGTTGAATGTCGAATGGGGACAGTCACTTCCAGGTTGAACTGGGTTCACAACCCAGTCGGTTTTCGTCTGCTCCAACCATGTTCCACAAACACGGTTGGATGTAGAAAAGAGCAGAAAACCCGGTAAATGACGTCAGAGGTAGTTTTGCCAGGAATTTTTCCCGTAAAAGTTTCCTACAATTTCTTGGGATGGGAAAACTGGTCCTCTTGCGCATTTTGGGCCGTCTGCTACGTTAATCACACGTGGAAATGAGCAACAGTGAGTATTTTAAAGTATTTTCGACATATGTGTGTAAAAAAAATAAAGGAAAAGTACCATGCAATAGGATAATTTAAGGATTTTTGGGGTGCAACACTGTTTGACGTCATTGCATACCCACAATGCAGTGCGCATTCAACAAATGGTTTTACAGCATAGTGGAGCATAATGGAGACAGGTCAGTTCGACCATGAATTTTTACAGTTGCATCCAACTGAGAATGTACATCCAACTGAGTTGGATACACAAGTGGGGACAGGGTATTAGAAAAATGTCAAAAAGCTTGAAATTCTGGAAGATTCTTTCGTGATATTTACATTTTAAAGCTTAAACTTATGGTAAATTGTGACTTTAGGATATGTAGTATATGATATACATCAGCACCAGCTTCACTATGCATCCTCACCGGACACCAGTCTCCCTCCCGATTTTCATTCCGATAGATGGCTCCAGTTACACCATCGCCATGGCAACTGCGCGGAGGGTGTCGGGTTGCGAACCCTAGAGAGTTCAGTTTCATTTCCCTCCGCCAGGGCGTTGAAAAAATGAAGAAAAAAATCTAGTTAGGCAGGATCGGTTACGGCCTGGGCGCTGTCAGTTCCACCGCGTTACCTCGCCATTGTGCGGCTTAATTTGAATAGGAAATCATCGCGTCGATAAAAAACCCCTATCCCATTAGCATAAAAAGTACGCGGGCCCGTGAGCAATGGCTTAGATAAGGGGGTAACAATGCAGGGTCAACCGCTTGACACTTTTTAAGTGCGCTGTTTTGAATACGCATGCAAATCCCCCTTCGACTCGATTTCACACCCTTTCGCCCCTCGCCATCAAAGGCTTAGGCGCTCGAGTGCTTATTAGGGCGCTCTTTAAATCGACTTCATGAATAAATATGACAGCCGTTCCCCCAACCCTTTTTCAAAGGCCACTTTTATTGGTAATCATTAATGCGTAATGAAATAGTCATCAGCCAATTACACGCGAGGTTCGAAGGGGCAGGAAGAGGGGACACCCCGTTCGTGCGAAGGCAACAGGTGTGATCGGAAAGTCAACACGCGCTCTTGGCAGGCCATGTGAGGAATGGTGTAGGAACGGAATTTGTTCAATGGGGGTTGTGGTCGGACAAGAGCACACAACAGACTCTACAATACAATATCTTACAGAAATGCATGAAGGGGGAATTTTTTAGAGAAGGAGATGGTCCTCATGTGTCACCAGCTCTTACATCACTGATGTGTGGTATGCAATGATGGCACTGATGATACTTTTAAAATCAATATTGCATGTATCTGCGATGAATTATGGTGATATACCCAATTTTGTATATATACGATTTTGAAATAACACTGTCCGTAATAATAAGCCAAATATTACAAATATTGCTTATAATGAAACGAAAACTCACTTTTTAATTGTAATTACTAATGAATCTTTTTTTTATATTTCCCCGTGTAAATATCCTTTACAATCAGTAACTTGCTATTTTTAATTTTTGTTTGTATATTAAGTTGATATTTTTTTAAAGTTTCAAATGTTTTGGTATATATATTTCGATCTTAATTATAGGTACAAGACTTGTACACGCTTTACTATTATCATTTTTTTTTATAAATTATGTATTTCAGTTCTGATTGTTTTAATATTAACTTGTCAAGTTCACTTACATATTTTTTTCTTTAAAAAAATATAAAATTCACATAAAAACTTTATACATTTTCAAATGCATCATTCCACGTATAAAAAACAAAGATTTTATTGCTATTATCAATGTTTAAACATAAATAATGCCATATTAGCACTTAATTGGAACGATTCGTCTGACAGAAATTTGTATCCAAAATCCAACAAGAAAGAAGAAATTTTAACTTAACACTTTTTAAAAAGTTCTTAGGAGCTTTTAAATCTTACAACAAGTATGAATGACCTTTAGTCAAAGAAACATTTCAAAAAAGGGAAATACAATTTGCAAGTTAGCTTTCCCTTTACAGGTGAGGCGGTCATTAAGGAAACATCTATTCAAATGCTCAGATTTGAACAAGTAATGTGCTTTGAATGTTCTAAAAATGTTTTATCGTTATATAATCGCCATAGTTATGCTGCATGTTGACGGTGGACTATATTATTTGAAAAATACACCAGCAAAATTTGCAACTTTGTAGCATTATTTCGGTCACGCACATTCCGATGTAGGTATTGCACGATTCTTTGACAACATGCAATTACGAGCAATTTATGCCAAACAAGATGAAATAAACCACTCAAATTTGCACTTACCAAACGCCTTTCTATCATGTTTCATATCGTATGGAAATGAAGACTTACCTATGGAACAGAAAGAAAAAAATATATAAATTAAACAATTGCCAGTTATAGGATAAAATTACATATAAAAAGAATTACAAGAACACTGTAACGGTTTTACTTTACATTTATGTTATTATACACGATAATTGAAAATCTATAATGTTTTTGACCTCGTGAGAATAATTTATTAATAACACGGTTAGGACATTTTCAAATAAATTATAGGCAAAATTAGACATCATGCCAAAGTTGCAGCTTAATTAGCCATTTAGAAGACTTAAGCGAGACTTAAATGCCTGTATTATATTTTAAGTCTTGTTATTCGCTATAGTATAGGAATGCTTTGTGATGCCATCTCTTTGAATTGAATGGCATGCACCAAATACTTGGCACACATTTGAAAAAAACAAACAATTGGTTGCTCGAGTTTTTATATCGAGTACATATTTCGGTGAATACATCTTTAATCTCAGCGAAATTATAGTTTCAGCATATATTAAATAAATACTAAAAATGTACATGCAATATTTATTAGGCATTACCACATGCCCATGCGAAGTGAATAAGCTTTTGACATAAATTTAGTGTTTTAATTAAGATAAATTTGTATTTGAATATACGTCAACTAATTTAAAAAAAATGTATTTTCAATGCAATATTTATATACTTATGAACTTTACAATATATAATTGTTATTTAAACGTTGATGTGAAGAGGAGGAGTTTTTAATCTCCTATAATTAGGAAATATCATGCAAAGGGTACAGGGTATCCAGTAAATTTGCTGGGGAGATTCAAGGATTTCAAGGATCATCCCTTAAATTTTGAAGAACCATACCACAATAAGTTTCCAAAAAGTCTGAAATTTGTTCTAGGGAATTTAAAACGGATTTTTCAGATTAACGGAAATTGTCCTATACCTCGACAGTAATTCCAGCATAAACTCTGCTTAACACAAATTTCAAGCATAATTCTCGACTTTTCAGAGGTGTTCAAAATTCAAGCACATTTCATGACATTAGGAATCTGGAAAAAAATCAAGCCCCTATACCTCGACAGGAAATTCCAGCATAAACTCTGTTTAACACACATTTCAAGCATAATTCTCGACTTTTCAGAGGTGTTTAAAATTCAAGCACATTTCACGACATTAGGAAATATCATGCAAAGAGTAAATTTGCTGGAAAAAAATCAAGCATATTCCAAGGATTTCAAGGATCATCCCTTAAACGTTTTCCGATCAACGGAAATTTCCCTATACATCGACAGGAAATTCCAGCATAAACTAGTGTTAGCACAAATTTCAAGCACATTTCACCACATTTCCGATTTTCAAGGCTACCATGTTCAAGTAAAAAAGCCATCTTTCAAATATTCCGAATTACCCAAGTGATTGTGTGCAGAAGTAAGGGTATTGATCCTAGTAAACCTGACACTTAAGTAAACCAGTTTAACCTGCACATCAGAAATTGCCCAATGACGTCACGTGGATGCTATTGCCAGATGATCTTCGGACGTCATGTAGGCTCCGGTAACACGTCAACGATAACCCTAACCATGCTTGCTTGAATTTCTATTCCAACATGCAACAAAACACCGTCACGGAACCTTTAAAAGAAGAGTTTGTGCAAAGTGCTAGCGTTTTTATGAAGTGCTAAAAGGTTCAGAGACTTGTTTGCCTTGGTTCCTTTTTTATTTTTTTATTCAGAGAAGAGACTGGAGTGTAGCCTTCAGTACTTCTAATGAAAAGAAAACTCTCGCTTTTTCGGATTGGAAACTTTCGTTTTTATCCTTTCCTAGACCTTATAAGTCGTTTGTTCTCTTGGGTCACTATGGCAACATTGCCGGTTTACCTGGCAAGGTGGTGCTGCCAGCATTTGAATAGATAGCAGGCATGGCGGGGATAAACATGTAAGATGCATTTTCTCGGGGGATGTGGGGGTGTATGGAGGGGGATGAATGAGATGGACGACTGACCAGTTGGCTAAGAGTGAATGACGAGCTCTGAAGTCCAGTCCATTTTCAGCTGGCCAGATAACCGGCCATGGATGGAGAAAAATGGTCTCTGTTGGCTTCCGCCGGCTACTTAAATTTCCATTTTTGGGATTCCTTGCAGGAGATAACGTCTGATGGCCGAAATTTGCGCCTGGCAATTTCTCTCTCTTGTTTTTTATTCATGCTGTTGAGAAGTCTGGGTCGTACAGGGTATGTTGAAAGTGCGAGAGCCCTATGAAAATTTTATACAAACCCGTAACAATAATAGTTAACACTGAGTTCCCCCAGAATTGGAAAACCAGGAATTGCCAAGGGTAATTGCATGAGACACCTGGAATTGTTGTGGAAATTGGATGACGTGAAATAGTCAGGGATAAGTGATTTATTTTGAAACAGCCAGGAGAATGCATCATGTAAATTATGCATAAAAGTCAAATGATGGCAATCTTTACTAACCCTTCATCTAAAGGATATCCTAACAAAAGCTGAAAGGACATTTGGATAGAACGATATTGTACGGAGTCCTGCAGAGGTCAAACGTTGTCTTTTTGGGTTGGGTTAGGTTAGGTCAGATCATTTGACAAGGTCGAATGTAATGGGGTATAGTTGACAACTGTCAATCAAGTAGACTCTAACCTCAAAATCACTTGAGCCTTAATGTACAAGGCTCCGTGCATTATTGGTCTGTCCAAAGGTTCTTGAAACTTTTATAGAAATAGAAAAAACATAAAAAAACTAATTTTAATTAGTAGTATTTTTAATTCAGTTTTAACAATGAAAAAGTTCTCAATAGTAGTTTGTGTGATCTTAAATTTAATGAATGATTATGACAACCACATGAATCATTAAATATTGAATTGTATTCCGAAGTATATTCTGAAATACAATTGATAAAATGAATCATCCATTTGTACATGAATGAGTTAATCAGATAATATACCAACCCATAATCTAAAATTTTCTGAAAAACTTAACGGAAACTCTGAAATGGACCAGCAGGGTAGTTCTTGGTCTCTGCACAAACACATCGAGGAATTCCTCAAAGATGGCGTCTGCGTTTATCCACACAAGCAAACATTGTTGTAGCTATTTATTTTCTACAAATCTACGATATAGATTATCAATGTTATTTAGTACAGGATTTACAGAAATCCTTATTCTCCAATTTCCTTGTTTTTGCACAAATTTCGTCGAGGTTTTCCATTTCAAATTCGATCGCCTGTTCCACAACATCAATATTTTTTAGAAAAATATATCGTGTTCACCTTTAAGCATATAACTAGTATTTTTTTTATAAGAAATATTGTATTATACGGATCGGAACACGTCAAGGATTGAAATCAGTCACAATTTTATTACGCCTAGACCATAAATTAATCCTGGGCTGCCTCGTATTTACTTTTTGGCACCTGGAAACATGGAAAGCAAACAAGTTTTTGTTTTCTATTACGAGCGCAAATACAGCATATATTTAAGTAAACAAGTGGCATCACTTTCACAGAAATGAATAGGGTTACGTTTTATAAGTTTTGAAAGTTTTAATTTCTAATTGTACAGGGTGCGTAATCATATAAGCTGGGTCTCCAACATAAGTTTGCTAAAACAAATAATGGATGAACGTTTGCTTACCGTGATGTTTGAGCAAACTTATGACGTTTTTTTGTTGTTGCCAGAACCATGGTTTCCGCAACATTTCGCCGATCGCTCTAGAAACGGTTCGGATCACAAAAAAAAATGTTGCCACTTAACTGCGCATGCTCAGTCATGTGCTCAAATGCGGACCTGCATACTTGGTATGGCGCTTGGTAAAAACGTCATAAACTGGACACATTCATTCAGTTTTTATGTCAACTTTTTGTTGATACACCTTATAGCATTCAGCAACATTGTTTCAGGTTTGTCTTTGAGTGTTTTATGTTTGGGGTTTGCATGTTACATTTTGCTGTTGCCTTCAGTGAAGACCCGGCTACAGAGTAACAAGTGACACGTATTTGAAATATTTCTAAAAAAATTTCCCAAAATTAATTTGTAAGGTTTGAAAAATACATCAACGACGTGAATTGCTAAAAGATGATCCGACAACAAACATCAGAAGCAAAACTACAGGGGTGTCTCAAATATAGATATTACAAAAAATCAGGGCTGTTAATGGTAGTGACACGACCGTTTCTAAAGTAGGGCAAAATTATTTAAAGAAAAATTAAGAAAATGACTACAGAGAAAGTCCATTTGAAATAGTTGGCTTGAAATTTGATTGTTATGGAGGGAGCTGCTCTCTGGTGTTTACAAGTTCTCATGCCAATTTAACAGAATAGTCCTCATTAATGTGGAGGGGCTTCTTCACTAATAATATCACATAAACAGTACTAATAAATTAGCACACAAAAAAACATCATGCTGTTCCATGCATTAGCTAGATTTGCATTGTTTGACCCGCATACTATTTTTCATTAATTAGGAGCGCCTTTATCAATGATAACACCGTGCAATTGGCATTCATACATTTGCAAAAACGTCACGTTGGGAAATTCCTATTCCAGAAATTATCTAAAGTTGCATCTCCATAAGCGCGTGTTTAGCAGCGCCACCTATGAGTTCCACTATATGTATACGTGGGAGTCCTTTAATATTAGGAAAGTGCAGCGCGATCAAAAGCATGCACGTAAATTCCCATTTTAGGAGATTTTCCCTATGTACCAACGACACGAAGGGCACAGCAGAATGGATTTTACTTTGCCATCAAAGCAAAGTGCTAATCTACATGATTGAAACAAAAGGCCAGGTTTTGGAGCGACCGTATCCAGAAGTCCACGGGGAGTACTTACTCCGTTCGTTTATCCGAACTTCCACTTTCCGAATTTGCACCGTGTTCGCATAAACGGTGTTGGTCAGCTGCCGTCCAGATTAATCACAACAGCAAATAGCCAGCATTGTCATCCATGTAATTCGCAATAAACCAACGGCAACATATTGGCCATGGGAGAATTTGCTTAACATGTAATAACACGCGTGTCTGGGGCACCAAAAATATGCCAATTTTCATCAGTGCATCCACGCACTGTTCACGGTTACATAAGAAATATATATATTTATATTAAATTTCACTTTTATGGTGGCACATAAAACTCCCTCCCAGCGGCCGGATCACCCGGGCGCACACCAATCTTAATAAAAAGCTTTTTAATAAACAGTCACTTAACGATTATTTTTATGAGCATCTTATTAAAGCCGAATGCAACTATGTAGGCCAAGATGGCGGCTTGCATATGTGCCTCGTCCATAAAAAACTGCCGGTTGCTTCAAAATCATCGTCAATTTAATTGGCACTTAATAACCAGACGATCATCACTTACGCGGGTCCAATAATCCTTTCATTTTAAAACAATGGCTGCAACCGGCGTATGGGCAGTTAGCAAGATAAATCCAACATGGCCGCGTCCTGTTACTCTAGAGACTTACCATTTATACAAGTAATGCAGCTCTTTAGGTGCATTTAAATTTGTAAACAGGAATAGCGTATTTCATCAATTATAAGGCGTCATCGATTGTAAGACGCACATTAATTTCAGTACAACCAACATAAAAATAAAGTTTTGATTCTACCAAAAACATATATTGCTTATAAGAGTCTTTTACAATTTCTATTTACTAGCAACAGCAATAGGGAAACAAACGAGACGTATGATCCAACAATTTTTCGCGGACACCCTACTTTTCAAAAAAATTAAGGACGTCTAGGAGGGGGAATGAGGGAGGGGAGGGGGAACTGGTCCTTTTTGAATGGCCCCAAAATGTAAACAATGCCCAAACGAGATAGTAACTTTCAGGGAAAATATTTGGAAAAAATATAAGGAAAATATTCAACTGAAGAAATATACAGATCTAGATGCGCAACATCTTTGAACACATGTATCCAGATATAAGTTTAATGGTCACATATATCCACATGCAATAGATAACGAGGTTTCCTAATCGCTTGGGCCTTACATGGATTAAGACACCTGCGATTTTAAGACGCACAGCGTTAAGGAAAATCCCATAATGAAAAAAGTTCGTCTTATAATTGATGAAATACGGTAATTTTCATAAAGCTGAACTAATTTTACTTTTTAGCACTTAACGTGCACATAAAAAAAAACATTAAAAAAAATAGATTTTAAATTTAGAATAATATTTTTTTTAAAAAACTCCCAATTATCAATGGAGGTCATGCAAGATCTCGTAATAGATGTCTTCACGGTTTTGTTTAATATTAATTGAGATGGCAAATTTCGTCTAGAGTATGTATACGTTAATATCCTAAAAGACCAAAGTCACGTGCACC
The DNA here is from genome assembly GCA_034696685.1 of Julus scandinavius. Taxonomy (NCBI): domain Eukaryota; kingdom Metazoa; phylum Arthropoda; class Diplopoda; order Julida; family Julidae; genus Julus; species Julus scandinavius. Next base: position 16,900 of record JAQGAE010001264.1, read on the forward strand.
GGTCGTTGATCTAATTAGAGATGCAAATGAACCCTCTCAAAGTTTTTCAGTACAAAACATGGGTCTGAAAATGGCGACCAGCAAGCATATGCGAAAATGCAGACAATAAACAAATGCAGTTATGGAGACAACAGCGGTGGACGTATGGGGGAGAGAGACGAGGGGCAACAGCTTGCCTGGGACAAAAGAAAAATACCGGAGAGGATGGACAGACAGAAAAACAAGCATCACAATACGATAGGTTCCCGCAGTATTTCATAATATCCCTCTATGTGGTGGTGGGGTGGCACGCGCGGGCCAACTTATTATTGAAAACGTGTTTCGGCTTAAACATGTCTGATTTACAACTGACATCTATTTGATACTGATTCCAAAATCTCTTGTCCAAAATTTTACAATGCAGTCTGTGCCATTGCAGACTAGTTTTCAGACGAAAGTACAGGACACGTGGCAAAATTTTGCTGAAAAATAAAGACACTTAATGGGGACTTTCAACAATTTGGAATAGTATAGGGATTAAAACATCAAAATTGTTAATTTCATGCAACTTTTGAAGTGTTATGCTTTATGACATTTTTAGACATATACGTTTTTGACTATGGTAGCAAAAATTTGGTTCAAATTTATAAAATACTCTCTTGTCATTAATCAGGCACTGTTCAGGCCCTACAACACAAGGAAAAATGCAAACACACTTTAAAAGAAATTTTAACTTGCAATATCTGTAAATCTCAATTTGTCAGACTAATTAATCCAGCATCCAAAAAAAATTTTTTTTACCAAGACACAAGTAAATATTAACATTTGTACTGAATGAGCGTATTTAATTTTGCCACGCTAGTTAAAAAGATAAGAAATATTCTTGCTTTAATTTTCAGAACTTTATCATGCAAAAGAAGCACCCTTCAAGTTTTCACCATATTAAGTAGGCCATGTTGCTTTGTTCAGTCTACAACAAATGCCGTCATCGTTCTATTCGCCTACTGTGTCCTTATCCCCATAATGGTAGATTTTCATTCTATTCAAACACTCACCCCTGACCATTGCACACGCGACCACTCGACACAAAGAAATGCTACATTAAAATGCAAATTTTGCCATCAATAGGAGAAAGCTGAAGAATGTATTCATATGGTCTACTTAAGTACAAACATGAGATCAACCAAGCATAATCTTTTGGGACAGCAATACAGTGAATTGCGTCATTGACAGCATCACGTGACTTTAAACTTTAATACTCATCCTTTGGTGTCAACCTTGCTTAAGTCAAATTTGTTGATTCAATTTTAGCACAATGTGCTTTATGAAGATTTCGACATTCCTGATGCAGGATTATGGCCAGTATTTGGTGAATTGCTACAATAATTTTTAAAAATAAACTTTTATGAAGTTCTCGTAAGCCGTTACCCCGCCGCGTAAGCCGTTTCACCACAGCTTCTGAACTTACACCCTTATACCGAAAACAAAGACTTATAGTCCAGTTTAAAAAACTAACAACAATCAACAAACCGTTGACGTCACGATTAAGAGTACCCAAGTGTTCATAAAACTAAAACGAACCATTTTGCATCGCGACACCAACGCATCCTACCCTCAGTCAGCAGCGCTCCCTGGTTTCATCCCCTACTACCATCTCTCCATTTACCAGGAAGGTCAGCCAGGGTCGGGGTTTGGGGGGTAAAGGGAGGGAGCAGACCAGACATCAATGGTGGGGGTAAAACAGGCATCCCCTCGATTTTTTCGCTTTCATCCCCTACTTCCCACCACCTCCATCCCACCCCTCACCTACGCTCATCGATTTTTTACCCTCGACGCGTGCGATGGATAACCGAGGGTGCGGATCCAGACTGGGGGGAAGATGGCGAAAAAAAAAAAAAAGAGGGGGATAAGGAGCGAAAATATAAAAAAAAACGCGTTTCGTAGTAGAGAGTGTTTGTGAATGGGCGCTACGACCCCTTGGACCCGGCAACAATTTTAAATTTATCCAGGCGTGTAATGGCGGCTAATGGGTGGGAAGTGTACTCGGAAAAGGGTTGCGAGGGTCGTTAAAAATTCATCTCACCCCTATAAAAACGAAAGGGGATGACGGGAGGACTTGTTGAGTGGCGGAAGGTCGCGTGCCGTGACATTGCAACCCGGTGACGCAAGCCTATATACGGAAAAGGTCGGAACGCGGATGATCGACAATATAGGGGATGATGATGGGGAATAGGATGCCGAAAAGCAGGGAAAAATAGCACTTTCAAGGCATCCGAACCTCGCAGATTATTTCCTTGCAAACGACAGGTATTCAGCTCGTTTCCTGAGTGTCAACATGCATTCGGAAATGATGGTAGCTTGGATTTTCGGCATTGTCACTTTTCCTACTTGGCACGAATAAGGAAGGGTAAAGCAGGTAATATAGGACCCTACTGTCAAAATTCCATTCTTTTTAAAAATCGAGAGTGAAATGTGACAGCACGGTTACTTCGGTTACTTAACGTAAAATAACATGACATTTTTTAAAAAATGCTTACGGATTGAGTGCGCAGATATATACGAGGAAAAGCAAGCATAAATTTGGCCAATGAACTGTTATGTGTCAATCTGTGTTTATACGGAAGCCGAATGCGTATTCAAGTAGGAGTATAGCCTCCATGATTAACCTAAAATGACTAAACATCTCTTTATTCAACTTCCGCATAATCGCAGAGTACCACATGAGATATTATTGGCTGAAATAATGACTTTACCGTAATAGGGATTCCTTTTACATGAAGTAAGAATAATTTGATTCCTTTTGTTAAATTGAACATTTAATATACGTGGACTTTTGCTGGAAAGACTAATCGACAGATAACTACAGCCACTATACCTGTGTAATGTGACTCACAGGACTCTGGACAGAAAAAAAATATTCTGTGTTCCTGCTGAAACCATGCATCAAAACATTTTTGGGAGAAATTTTCCAGAACATCTACAAGTATTTCCAGCAACCTCGTCGTTTTGTCATCCTACTGCACACAAAATACATATACTGCATGTGAATATGGTATGTGGAATTTCAATCTTGTACTATCGAAACATCGGTTACAAATCCTAAAAAAAGATAACATTTTAAGTCCAACCAAATGGACTGTTTGGAATGCAAGGGTGCACGCTTCCGAAATTCCAAATAGTACGTGTAACTATTTAATTTTAATATGGTTGAAAAAGCAATATACAGAGGTGTGCTTTGGAATAATGGATAAGATGGAAAATCGAATCGAAAGACTCGCACCAAAATGAGCGGTTTTTTTATTTTTTTTTTCCCCAGAAAATAAAATCTTCAGATTTCGCCCACTTCCAACCACATGCTCTGGATTAATTATTTATTTGGCGATAGATTAATGCTTATAATGTGCTTTTCGTTTTTTCCCCCACGGTGAAAAATGGGAAAACTTGGGAAATGGATGTGACATGTGTCACTAAGTCGCTTTTATCTGCTCTGAAATTCTCCGATAACGCCACTAGCGCTCTGGTGTCCCAAAAGATGCTTACATTTGAAGCTGCATGATAAATGACTGGGAAATCAAGAATTAAGCGAGCCTGAGGCTTCAAAATATGCTAAACCAGGGGGCGTTTATCACCCTGAACAACATTAGGACCTATTTTCATATCAAATAAGCCCTAAACAGTGGCTGGAGAAATCATTAATAAATATTTGGTACCCTTTTGCCAGGTGGCGGCACTTATCGAATACAATGTTCTATATAGAGAAACTTCGATTATCCGGCCTGGCATATGTTACATAGAACAGAAAATTGTATTTATATAATTTGAATGTTGAGGTTTTTTTTTCAGTGTTAAGGGTTCTTTTTGAAGTGAAAGTTCAGCAGCGGCGGTGAAACGGAAGTGTAACGGTAACGGCTATGAATGCGGCGTGATTACGAATGTGAAACGGATTATGGGAACTTTTTTAATATAAAAGTTAAAACTGTAGTGTTATTTACGACTATGTAACTGACAAGGATAAGTTATTTTTCTTTCAAATATCTTAATATATATCATAAGTATCAAATTGTTATGCCAACAACAATTATAACGTATACATTATTATTGATTTTAGGGTAATTATAAATTAATAACATGTATTTTGTATAGTTCCATATAGCTTAAATTAATCTTGGTAGTAAAAATATATTATTGCTACATTTATATTTATGGAGTTGTAACCTGTATACGATGTATACGATTCGCCATGATAGTTTTATGAATACATCTGATGTTGTTGTTGGCTATATGCGAATTCCACATTGATGCAAAATGAAACATTTATGGACGGCCCTTGTCTGAAATGTGGCATCGCTATGGGTAATATTTCGCCCTAGTTTTGTATACATCATGCCATGCAAACAAAACCTAAGAATTCCTTCGAAAAGCAATGCAATAAATACTCATTTGTCTATCTTTTCTTGACAGATGCGTGTAGCAGCATACTACTGCTGTATATTTCCTTTAAAAAAAAAAAAGAAGGATAGACTAAAACAACGAGAACAAAGACTGCACTACAAACAAAGAATTTCGGATAAATGATCTATCTAATCCTCCATTGTAAACCAAGTAGCTTTTTGGGGGGAAAACAGTGGGGTTGGGAGAGCCTAAATGCTTCATCAGAGAGACTTCGTAAATTCCTAGTTCTATGCCATACAGCTATCTCTCTCCGGTCACTAGAATTTCAAAGTATCCAATATAGCGCAGTGTGCATAATGATTGGATGACCGTTGGCTGAACTCGCACGTCCAGTTCACAATGAAGGGGACAATGGAGAGAAGATTCCATTTTTCGTCCCCACATGACCAACAAATTTCCATACTTTTTTATGAAAAGAGACGGTCAGGACAACCATCAGAAAGGGAATTTTAATGCGATGATTACTACAATTTAGGGTGCAATTTAGTCCAAGATGCATAAAACGGGAAACGTGGGATATTTTGTGCGAAAAATAATTGGCGAATTCGATGAAAAATAAGTTATTATATACACAAAATTGGGCATATTTGTGGTATTGTTAAGGGCAGATGTGATTTAAAAAGCAGTAAACACTGTATCCTGATAAACAGAATACATTTTGAAAATTCAAGGAATACAGATGCAGGCATGTTAGTTTGCCATAGTTAGTATGACATACGTACATTTACATGTATATTTATTTTCAACACAATTTTCAAATACAAGTACAAATAAATTTCATCTATAGTCCACACTAGCAATGTTTTGCTCTAACACAAATGTGGAATATTTAAGAAAACCAAAAAAAAAAAAAAAAAAAAAAAAAAAAAAAACATTACCAAAAGATAGCAAGTGGTTGTAGCAACTACACAAAATCGTCAAATTCTATGTAGAACATTAAATAACATAACAAGTTTCCATTTGAGATTAACTCTCGTGAGTTATTCTCGATTCTCGATGGCTACTCTCAGATATGGTTGTCCAGTTGAGAGTTCTTATCAGCCGATTTCGCTATCGCGAGTACACGGCGAGCATCTTGTCAAAAATGCTCTCGCGAGCACTTTCTTAATGTGGAAACGTGCTACATTTTCGGCCTAGCTGCTCTCAAAGTTCAAACACTGTTCGTATTTAGCGAGCTTCTATCAGAGAGGCCAGGACCCTCGTATTTGCACGCGCATTTGCACGTGCTACTCTCAGAGGTGTGTCCATTGGTGGAAACTGCAATCGAGAACATTTAGAGTTTCTCGCACGTGGAAACTCACCTTTAAGGTTCATTCCAACTATAATCCCTGACTAGTTTGCAAACGCTTTTAATAACGACTAATTTGGAATCCCGTTCCAGTTATCAAGAATATATTGTCATATTCACGCGACTGAAAATTCTATCCATTCTTATCATTTCTACGAAACTATCAACGGTCCTCACATTCGCAAGTCGAGGCGCGAAAACACTCGACAGCCCTCACAGTCCATCAAACCAACTCACCACGTCGCTACCATTCATCACCGAGGAAACACTTGAAACAGCGATGAAAACCGTTGACAGAATTAAGTGGGAGGGTATCCAAGCAGGCCAATTCCATCCCCCCTGATCCCTAACCTACCTTAAGAATACCCTTTTGTTCTAATGTAAGTTGTTTTTTATATCTTTTTCGTTGTGGTTGCAAACAATTACACACAAGGTATAGCGCTTGCCACAGTGTGAGACTTGACCCTCTCAGCAAACAAAAATTTGTATCTGCAAATCACATTCACATCTCCACGAAGCAGGCGACACATGCCCACTGCGGATTCACAAATGCATATCATACACGGGAACTGACAATAAAAATCATAATAAAAACATGCAAATGAATCTTTCAAATAGAAAAAATAAGCTATAAAATAAGCAAAACCGAGGGCTGCTCGGTTCTCTAAAACTGCCAGGCCTATGCTAATGGAGGGAAATTATTCTACCTATAAGCTAAGATGGTGTTATTAAGTCACGTCCTTCACGTTTGATCAACGTGGGTGGGTCCATTAGGCAGTTTCCGTTAATGATCCAGAAACAGAAAAACCTGGGAAAGTTTACTGCTGACGTCAATGCAGATACCGTGTGCGTGTAACAAATTGCGATATCCTATTACAGACTTACACAACCAATAGTCAAGAAAAGGTAACGTAACATGTGTAAATGACGTTATTAAAATAATTTTACATTCTCCCTCCCCTTAATAGAACCCCACGTTTGTAACCTTCGAAAGGTTTTATTACATAAAGGAAAAAAGTTTTCGCAATGTGAGATGTGAAATGTCATCATTTTTTAAAGGATAAACTATTAGATGTTTCCAGCCACTAGATAATTAATTGCAAAGTAAACAAATTTGGCAATATCTTACATATGACACATAATATATATTGAAATAATACATTTTCTAAAAAATATGCGTGAGACTCTCGCCCGGTAGTAGTGAAACTTCTTAGTTTCTATGAAAAGTTGATTTTATGCATTTGTTAACGATTTTTTAAATATGTTTTTAGGATTAGGAAATGGTTATGTGGAATTTAATTCAAGAAAAATCGCTCTATATTTTATAAAATAAAATACATAAGCGTTGTTGTCTTAAGGTGCGTATCCACCAAAAGAAACATTAGGCACAAAAAAACATTGATGTGTCCAGAAGTGTTTGTGAAACAATGTGTATACTATTTTCTGACACATTTCGTGTGTCCTGGCGATCGCTCAAGAGGCGGTCTGCATCAAAGGAAATTTGCGACACATGTTTCGAAAAATATGATGGAAACATTATTTTAGTGTTTTTGTGTATGTTTGATGTGTAGGTTTCTTTTGGTGGATACTAACCTGCTTTGTATACACACAGCCCACGCGGCGCATGCGCGTAGAAACGAAGCGTTTCACTTTCGTCACGTTCAGGCCAATTTGCCCTACAGCGCCTATACAAGTTTCACTTCAAAAAATACAGTCATAAAACAGGTTTCAGGATATTATTTTGGTATGGTCCTAATATACGTAAGATCACCTTAGGGCCGGTTGCACCAACAAAGGTTAAATAAAAGGTTAGCTAACCTGAGGTTATATAAAACCACGAGTTAA